>MU224824.1:627797-637930 GCA_018584345.1 Thuja plicata
ATCCAAGTGTCCCACAAGAGTAAAGAAATTCAGATCTGATTATAAACCAAAATATAGAAAGGAATGCTATCATGCTGAAGAAGGTGTAACTGATGAAGATTTAGGAGAAGATGAAATTGGATTCATTGCCCTTAAATACACAGAAAAATTGCTTGAGGAAATGGACATTGAAGATAAAAAGGAAGCACAGGAGTTAGCCCTAATTTCCAAAGCAGACATCAGAACTGAATGGATCATTAACAATGGATGCTCTCATCACATGACAGGTGATAAAGATAGATTTTTTCATCTAGATAAGTACAAAGGTGGTATGGTTAGTGTAGACACCCTAAAATGGATAGGCTTGCGACTTTACATTAAAAACACTAATTTTCATCTATTAATTAATGGTTTTTTAATCATTAATTAATCATCTATTTTCCTCTGAATTCATTCCCTAAATCATGTAATCGAATTCCCAAAATTAATTAAATAATTAATTTTATTTAATTAATTAACTTTAATTGATTAATTATCATTAATTAATTAATTAAACTCAATTTCCTATAGTTTAAATTCAAATACCAATTAAATTCTTCCAATTAAATTAATTTCAATTAAATTAATTTAATTTCATCAAATAAAGCAATTCTTAATAAAAAAGAATTCAATTTTCTCACATGTTGAAAACAATTATTAAATAAATGAATTATATATTCATTTATCTTCAAAGAGATAACTCCAATCAGATCACATGGGTTACTCCACCCATCTCTCCAGTCTACATGGGTAACTTCACCCACCTCTTCAGTTCAAAAAGGTAACTCATAATTAACTCTTCAGTCAACCAAACTCTATCTCCTCTTTACCAAATGAAGAGGTGGAGTTTACTGAGGACCTCTCCAGTTTCTTTTGACCTCAACCATTCATCTCCCTGTCTCTGGGATTGATCTCAACCGTTCATATCATCACCAATTCCTATATAATAAACCCTTCATAACCATTTGAAGGATCTAGGATTTCAAGCTCTCGTGCGCCATTACTTTGTCAGTTTGGTTCTAGAATTCAAGCCATCTTGCGATCACACACCCATTTCAATTAGCAAATTCTTGACACTTCTCAAGTCATAGACGCTGCTCTGCCAATATTGAGCATCAAGAACAGAGTTTCAGAAGGAGTAGAGAGAGACAATAGAAGCTTCAAGCATCATGGGGTTTGCATTCATTTGTTTTCCTTTCTCTTTCTTGTACATTTTATTGATGATGTCTCATTGTTATTCATTTTAGTAGTATTGTGTATTTGGTTTATATCAATTGTGAAACCTTTACTACTGACCCTCACCTTTGGAAAGCTTGGGAATCCATGGATCACGATCGAAGAGAGGCATACATTTTGGTGAACCCGATGTGAACAAAGAGCCCAAATATCTCTTGCAGACAAAGAACTAGATTGATCAACCATGACCGTACGGTCGTAAATTTAAAAATCTGACGTTTCTTCGACATTTGTATTATTTCGCAGTTGCTGGTATTTTGCAGCAATCGAAAAACTGTGTCGCAATCGACTGGTTTAATACCACAATTGATTGTAGGCTTTCACAGTATTATTCTGTCTATTTCTGTCTTCATTCTTCGGGTATTTTGCCGCAATTGTTTGATCTGTGCCGCAATTGAATGAATTTTGCCACAGTTTCTCGATCCGTGCCACAATCAAAACCATTACACCGCAGTTGCCAGTGCTTTACCGCAATTGCAAGAAGTTTACCGCAGTTGCCAGAAGTTTACCGCAATCGTAGAAATATTGCAATATTAGATCCAAATCTCGTGCCCATCTGTATCTAATTTGACATTTTTTTTCAGTTTCTGTGCAGGATTGGACCAAATCACTGAGGATAGAGAAGGGTAAGTTTTGGTAAGCATCATTCATTATTTCAAAGTTACATATATTCTCATTTTGCAAATAATCCTTTTTGGTACTAACCTGTTTAAACAAAGAAAACTAAAAGGAATTCATTTGTCGATTTGGGTTTAAAAAGAACAGTGCTTGCAAACAATCACATCTCATATTTTGGATTTGGAATTAAAATTGACGTGAGGATTAAAACTGAACAAAGGCAAAGAATCTCTCAATTTGGTGCAATAAAATTGAACAAGCAATCAACACCTACTTTTTGGGCTTAAAATTGAACATTGGTGCTTGTATGGTGATGTAGCTTAATTCACACTTTAAACTTTAGAGCTTAATCGATTTACCTTGTGTCTTGAGTTTTGGGTGCGTTTGCACAAACTGTTAGATTACAAACCTTTATACTTTTTTTAGAAAGGCCTGTCCGGGGAAAGCGCTTCTTCCTCAGAGAACAACCTTAAACCAGTAATCCTTCCGATCGGTATATAAACAAGGCGCGAACCAAAGTTCCATCTTATCTAGCCAAGCTCGGACGAGGCATGTTGATAATAGTCTGGATTAGGTGAATATCCGTAAGGAGCCAGCGTGGTCAACTAGGCTCTTAAGTGAGTCACGCACGTACAAACCGAATGGAGAGACACCACGGACCCTTATTACAACCTTGATTAATTAGAGGCCCACCCATTTTACCTCTGAACAGATACCTTACTATAGTGCAAGGGGTTGTAGAATTTCCCCCCAAGATTTCCAACATATGTGTCCCATGGTATTTGTGTAGTGAAAGAGATCTTCACTCCACGACAACAATACCTAGAAATGATAAAAACATAGGCACCTACATCGTGGACCTTCGTGTCCTAGTAGCGTGACAATTGCTGTGTGAGCTAATGGAAATTCAAGCATTGGGCCTATAACATTGTATTCTGAAGCCATTGACTTAGATTAATCTGACTGTTCATTTTTGAGACGTCATGATAACCGTGCAACTTGAAAAAGTTGTAGAACATACATAATTTCAGTCTTCATTCTTCAAAACATAGTGTCTATTGTGCTTGTTTCTTTGATCAGTTTCTGAAAATGCAAAACAAAACATACAAACTATCAAAATGAGTCAAACGTGTTAAAGTTTGGGGTTGTCAACATCAACTATCTTGCAAATCAAAAGCATTGTTCAAAAAAATTCAAAAATATCAAGCAGTGATACTTATCCTCTAGTCTTTTTTAGACTAATCCTCCTTTACCGCAATTTCCCGCATTGTGCCGCAATTGAAGGAAGTTTTCCATAGTAGATTCATTTATTACTGCAATCATCATGTTTATTACCGCCATCGGTGATAAACTGCCGCAATCGACCAGCTATTTTACCGCAGTTGGTGAAATTGTACCGCAATTGACCAGATATACTATATTCCTATTTTGACCTAAAACCTTGAAAGAATTCTTCATTTGGTGTCCAAAACTAGTGTCTATCCTAGGAAAACATGAAGAACATTGTGTGAATCTCTAAACATTAAAGATTACCCTTTCTCTGTAAAAGCACGATTATTGTAAAAAACATTGTTAGTTCAAAAGTTCAGACTAGAAATACCTTGATCTCATCATATCAAACATCATCATCTTTATCAAAGTGACTTTGTCCAAAGCAAAGGTCGGAAAATCTTATCTTTTATCATCGCCACTTTGAGATCAAGTTATATAAAAATCTATCCTTAGAATTACCTTTGTCCAAAACATAACTCGGAATTCCTCAGAAAGGATCTTCTTCCTTGTTTGCTTTATATCACTTGTTTTAGTTACAAAACCTTGAATGCACTATGTCTCAAGCACCTCATTGAGGACCTTACACAAGGTCTAAGGCTATAAATCAACCTGATGAGTCATATATCAACCATTTCCCCGCTTGGGAAATGGAGCAAGAGAACGATCCCTTCATGAACACCAGTTCTTCTCTATTCATTGAACAACCCCATGGGGCAGCCTTTTTCCAAGATATCATAGAAGAAGAACTTGAAGATGTGGAACAAGATGCTTACTCCACCAAAGTAGTTGACGTTGTTGTAGAGAGGAACCCTGAATGTTACTTGGCCATGCTAATAAGGAAGGGAGTCAAACTCCTTGTTGAATTTAGTGTATCGACTATATAGCCTGAAAACCCTCTCGTAGGTCAGAATACTACTCAGCTTCCTGAGATACTACCTGTTGTGTCTCCAATATTTCCACCATTGGTTTTACCCACATCGACATAGACTATATCCAATCAAACCAATGACCTGACCCAGGCTAGCACATCTTCTACTCAAAGCATGATAGGCTCGCAATAAAGTGCACCTATGGTCACTAGTATGCCTCCACCTTTGGTCTCATGGCCAGGACAATCAAGCTCTCATGCTATGCCTTCCATCCCACCAAACACTAGTTTTTCTGAAACTATGCCGCTGCTGCAATCAATTCACACTAGCCTTGGGATCAACACATCATGCCTGCAGGGATCCATCTCTACAGGAATAACTTACAGTCAAGGCCAACCCAAGGCTACATCTTTGCCCATTCTGACACCAATCCAACCTCCACAACAACAACCCCAGCTTCAGTTGCCTCAGTTCCAACCCCCACAACAGCAAACCTAGCTTCAGTTGCCTCAAATCCAACCTCAGCAACAACAACCCCAGCTTCAGTTGCCTCAAATCCAACCTCAGAAACAACAACCCTAGCTTCAACCCCAACCTTAGCCGCAACAATATCTGCCCCAACATTATCAAACCCAGTTTCAGTCACAACAACAAACACATCAAAACCCACCATGGACCACTCATGTCCCTCCAGTTATAAATCACTCGGTGGGGAATTAATATCAAGTCCCTAGGATGAAATCCTATGTTCCTACTCAAGCGACACATAGGTGTAGCCTCATACCCACCACGACACAGAGGAATGTCCACACACACCAGCCTCAATATCAAACAGATATGCTAATACAACAAATGCAAACCCTTCAAACCCAAATCATGGATATGCAAAATTAGGGGCAGACTAAATCCTATACCACAAAGGATTTATACCCATATCCCTTTGACCATTCTCTTCACATGTCTCTGATCCCAAATCACTTCTCAGTATCAAAATTTGACAAGTATAGGGGCAGTACCAACCCTATTGAGCATATCCGAGAGTTTTTTGCTAGTTGCGTCGAAGTCTCTCATGATGAGACATATCTAATGCGACTATTCCCACAAAGTTTGGCCGGACCAGCAATGGAATGGTTCTCACATCTACCTCATGGAATTTAGTCTTGGGGAGAATTGGCTGAAAAGTTCAAAGCTCACTTCCATCATAACATCGAGTGCAAAATCAACATCAAGGACCTTTGCGACATTAAACAGAAGGATGGAGAGTCTTTTGTGAAATTCCTATAGAGATGGAGGAATCAACAAACCACATAACATATGATGTGCCCGAACAAGACTTAATAGTCATGTTCATTGACAATCTGATCCTAGACATGTCATTCACAACAGAGTTATAGTTAGCTCCTAACTTTACACAACTCATCGAAAGAGGAGTTCGTTGTGAGCAGAACTTAGTAAAACAAGGAATCCTTGTAGATCCCACACAAATGAATACGAATAAGAATGCAATGGAAAAGGCTAAGTGGTTGAACAAAAATAAAAATGTCACTAGCGATGGTGTCATTGATGTGAAGATAGTCAACTACGCACAACCCAAGGTGTCACTACAAGGCACACCTGTGGCAAACCAAAAACCCACAGGGCCCACTCAACAAGCATACAGCCAAAACCAACCTCCCCCTGTACAAGCAATCGCTGTGTCAAACAGTCAACAACAGAATCAATGCAAACCACAGTTTCAATTCCAGCAATGAGATTTCACACCATTAGGAGAGCCGATAGAATCAACTTTACACAAGTTGATACAATCAAACACTATCACTCTCCCAAAAATCAGGGACTTTGAACAAGATGAAAACAAAATGAGGTGGTATAATGACAAAGATTTCTACGAGTTTCATCGGGTGAAAGGGCACAAAATGACCAACTGCTACCGATTGAAACATGCTATCCAAGATCTAATTGACACAGTGATCATCGATGTGATGAATACTCAAACCAAAGGCACAATTGATCACACTATATTCAACGATACCTTTCATGATCACAACAATTGAAAAGCCTCTGGGTTTGGTGGACAAACTAAACAAGTTAACTATACATATGCCAACAGTGATAATGTCATCAATTGCCTCAATCCTTCAGATAGACATGTGGCTACAATCACTATCAGAGACCAAGGTAACAATTATGTTGTAACAACATGTCATGCTAGAGTCATCTTGCAAGGAGTACCATCCTCAACTACTACATCAACCAATCCTATAGCAAACTCAGATCCATAAACAAGCATAGTGGACCAACTAAAGTGCACACCTGCCCAAATCTCCATGTTTGACCTATTGCACATATCTTCACAGCATAAATTGGCACTTGACCAAGCACTTCAGAATGCAGCTATCCCAAGGGACATAACACTCGAGAGCTTCCAAACGATGGTAAACCATATAGCAGCTAACAAACATGCCACATTCACAGAATGTGATGTACCACCACATAAACCCCTGCATAATGATCCTCTACACTTACTTGTCCAAATCCAAAAAATCGTTGTCTGTAGGGTCCTTGTTGGTGGTGGAGTTGGGTTAAACATATGTACTCTAAAGTTAATCAAGCAACTAGGATATTCAAAATCAAGCAGTGATGTCACAAGGAGGATAAATATCAGAGCTTATGATGAAGAGGAAAGGTCCTCTAAGGGTATTATCATTGTACCTGTTCACATTGGTCTTATGGTAAAAAACACACCCTTCCAAATCTTAGACCTTGAGTTGGGATACAACATGTTACTAGGGAGACCTTGGATACATGAAATGCAAGCTGTACCTTTGACATACCATCAATGCATCAAGTTCCCTCACAAGGAGAGGAGATCATCATAGAGGGAGATCCCAATCCTTTCCAATATTGTAATGCAGTCCAAATCAGCATTGATAACCAGGTACCATCAAACCAAGATGCAATCATCCCATCCTCTTCAGATTCAAATCCCAAGGATGTCACATAAGCAGCAGGAAAGATAGTCATTAAAAAAGATGCAAGAATCTCATCCTCTTCAGATTCAAATCTTAAAGATATCACACAGAAAGTAGGCAAGATATCCATCACAGGTAAGGGTTGTGGTGAATACAGCTATGAGGAGGCTTTTACCATCACACACATGCCTCAAAGCCCAAGGACCCATGGCATGCCACAACCTATTATTGCAACAGAAACTCTGCAGCCTGTTTTATTTAGATGTCCACCCACAACCTTTGTCCAATGGGGAGACATAGCGGAAGAAAATACTTTTGAACAAGACATCAATACCTAGTTATACCAAGATTCCCCTGAGACAATCCAGCCTCCATTACCTTTGTCCAACTATGGTAACAGTTACACAATGATACAAAGATTTGGGTACGATGGTACAACTAGGCTGGGGGGAAGACAACAAGGCATATATGAATCGCCTCTCCCACCAACCCAGAGAAAAACAAGAGGATTGGGATATGGACAACAAAGCACTAGTCCTGTGATCCAAGACACTCAAGTCAATCATGAGAAAATAGAAGAGATGCACTAGGGGCACAACACAGAGCATGTCCTAATAAGCAACATATTAGCACAATTGTTGCCCGCCGAAGAGGGAACCACACAATCCCAAATAAACCTACTCATAGAAATCGACGATAACCAAGGAAGTGAGACATCAGATGAACATTCCATTGAGACTGCCTCCCATGAGTATGAGTGGAGATCCCTCCACAACTCTAAACCATCAATCCCATATTTTTCCCCTCGGGCAGACATTATCATAAATCTAGCAGACCTATTTGACCAACTGACCATCACCAAACAACCCTGTATAGACAAACATGTCATTTATCAAACCTCAAGTGGTGCATCCACATCATAGTCCAATTTTGTAGGCACCATATTAGCAGTCCCATTCAGTCAACCAAAGCCAAACAATAGTGAAAGTGTCTATCTTGTACACCCTGAGCTTATAGAGTGGGATCAACAAGGGCCACCTAATCTAGATGTCTTTGAGAATGATGAGGTGATAGCTCATTTCATGGGACTCAGGGAAGGCATTTTGTCAGGAGATCACAAGGAAAGATTCTCCATTAGCCTAGATAGAGCAGCATACTTCGGGGAGGAAGCTCCTCTTTCCAGTCCACAAAAGAAAAAAGAGCAAAAGAATAAAAATCTAAAAGAAGACGTATCTTCTAGAAAAAAAATCACAGAGGTGCTAGAAGATGGAAAGAAAGAACTCCTCCCCTTAACAGAGGAGAAATCAGCTTTAATAGCAGAAGAAACAGAGGAGATCAACTTGGGGGATGACAAGAACCCAACGAACATTTACTTGGAAAAATCACTCACTCCTGAGGAGAGAGAACAGTTCATCAGTTTCTTTAAGGAAATAATGATCAATTTCGCATGGTCCTACTCGGATATGCCAGGATTAGATCCAGAGCTCATGCTACACCATCTCCCATTGCTACCCAACGCCAAACCTGTCAAACAGAAGCTAAGAAAGATGCACCCTCACGTTGCATTGCTAGTCAAAGCTGAATTGAAAAAGCTCCTGGATGCTAAATTCATCAAACCTATACCATATGCGGACTGTATATCTAATTTGGTACTAGTTACAAAGCATAGTGGTCAAATACAAATTTGTACAGACTTTAGGGATCTCAACATAGCATGTCCCAAGGATGACTTTCCTTTACCAAACATTGATATGATAGTAGACCTAACTGCTGGACACCAAATGCTATCACTCATGGATGGATTTTCAGGTTACAATCAAATAAGGATCACGCTAGAGGACCAACACAAAATAGCTTTCACATGTCCATGGGGAACATATTGTTAGAATGTCATGCCATTTGGTCTAAAGAATGCCAGAGCGACATATCAAAGGGCTATGATGACTATATTTCATGATCTCATCCACAAGACAATGGAAGACTATGTGGGTGACATATTAGCCAAATCAATACTTCGAAAGGATCATCTACAGGTTTTGGGACCCATCTTTGACAGAATGCAGGAATTCAAAGTCTGACTAAATCCAAAAAAGTGTGCATTCGGTGTCACAGTGGGAAAATTACTGGGATTCATAGTATCACACAGAGGAATCGAAGTGGATCCAGCAAAGGTCAAAGAAATATTAGACATGCCTCCACCATCAAACCTGAGAACTCTAAGAGGGTTACAAGGAAGGCTCCAATCGATCAGATGCTTCATAGCTCAACTGGCATACAAGTGCCACCCATTCCAACATCTATTGCATAAAGACATCAAGTTCATATGGACAGAGCAATGTGAACATGCATTTCAGATATTCAAAGACTACCTTCTTAAGTCTCCTATATTGGTACCACTAGTACAAGGTAGACCATTGCTTCTATATATCTCAACGATGAAATCAACATTAGGTGTCCTCTTGGCACAACATGATGGTGCAGGAAAAGAGAGGGTTGTCTACTATCTAAGCAGGACTTTGGTTGGATACGAGCTAAACTATATGCCAATTGAGAAGTCATGCATGGCAGTTGTTTTCGCTTCCCAGAAGCTAAGACACTACATGTTGAGTCACCAAATGAAATTGGTCACACATATTGATCCTCTCAAGTACCTCCTAAGCAAAGCAGCACTCACGGGATGACTGGCAAAGTGGGTAATGATATTAAGCGAGTTTGACATTGTGTACATAGATAGAAAGGCTATCAAAGAACAAGTGATAGTAGATCAACTACCAGAGGCACCAATTCAAGATCACCAGCCTATTATCTCTGACTTTCCTGACGAATGTATCATGACACTACAATCGACGAACGAGGTATGTAAACTTTATTTTGATGGACCGTGTACTAACCACGGTGCGGGGGTAGGGATAGTCCTTATCACTCTAGATCATGATACAATTCCAAAGTATTTTAGACTTAACTTCCAATGCACCAACAACATAGTAGAATATGAAGAATTGGTCATCGGTCTAAAGATATCCATTCAATGGAGAATCAAGAACCTTAAAGTCTTTGGTGATTCACAGTTGGTCATCAGTCAGGTCAACAATGATTATATGACCAAAGATGAGAAGCTCATACCATACAGAGCATAGATGGAACAACT
>MU224824.1:637980-661844 GCA_018584345.1 Thuja plicata
ACCTTAAAGTCTTTGGTGATTCACAGTTGGTCATCAGTCAGGTCAACAATGATTATATGACCAAAGATGAGAAGCTCATACCATACAGAGCATAGATGGAACAACTGCGCACCAAGTTTCATTACATACTCTTCAAGCAAGTCCCAAGAGCACATAACAAAGTGGCAGATGTGATGGCTACCATAGCATCACTGATTGATATGACAGGTAACAATACCAAATTCTAGTTTCTAGTGGAGAAACTCTTAGTACCATCACAACATGCATCTATCATAGAATCAACGTGTGTCCTTATTGGTCCCGAATCCCCATGGTACCAAGATGTCTATAGCTATCTCCAAAACAATGTCTTATCCCCAAACTTGTCTAGTAACCAGTGAAAATCCCTCATCCGCCAAGCCTCTAGGTATACCATCCTCTCAACCACTCTATACTAACAAAGTCTAGATGGAACATTACTACGATGTCTCACTTCCATGGAATCCCAAAAAGCTTTGTACGAGGTACATGAAGGAATATGTGGAACCCACAGAGGTGGCAACAACTTAGCTAAGAAAATAATCTGCATGGGATACTATTGGCCCACAATAGAGACAGATGCACACAAGCATGTTCAAAGGTGTAGACAGTGTCAAATTCATGGAGACCTCATCCATGCACCAGCCCAGGAACTAAATCCCATTACATCACCGTTACCATTTTCAATGTGGGGATTTGACCTGGTAGGAAAAATCACACCCTCTTCAGCAAATAGACACAAGTACATAATAGCAGCAATGTAATACTTCACCAAGTGGGTGGAAGCAATCCCCATCACTTACATCATTGGAAAGAAAATAGCGATGTTCATACTTAACCACATCGTCTGTCGATACGAGATCCCCCAAACAATCCTGACAGATCATGGTACACCTTTCCAAAACAAGGATGTTGAAGACCTATGTGAACAGTTTCACATCAAACAAGGGTTCTCCTCATTTTACTACCCTCAAGGGAATAGCCAAGCTGAAGCTACAAACAAAATGATCCTGAAAATCCTGAAGAAAATGGTGAACGAATCAGGGAGAGACTGGCATTTACAACTTAGTCCCGCACTATGGGCATATAGAACTAGTGTGAGAACACCCATAGGAGCCACTCCTTTCTCCCTAGTCTATGGATCAGAGGTGGTATTACCCCTCGAAGTAGAAATCCCATCCCTAAGGATATCATTCAAGAACCTGGTTTCAGATGAAGACTATAGAGTGACAAGGCTCAGTGAACTAGAGTTACTAGATGAAACAAGACAACATGCCTTCGACCACTTACAAGGCTATCAGAATTGCCTTAGAAGGAACTATCACAAGAAGGTGAAGCCATGAAAATTTGAGGTAGGAGACCTTGTCCTCATGGAAAATCAGAAGAATAAAGTAGAGCGAGTCAAACCCAGAAAGTTTGAGCCTAACTGGCTAGGACCATTTGTTATTATCAGCTCTACCTAGAGTGGGGCATTCATCCTAGCAACACCAAAAGGAGATCAGCTCCCCGGCTACATCAACAACATGCACCTGAAGAAGTTCTACTCTTAAAGGTTTCTATGGTTAAGGCATTTATCTACATATCCAGAAAATACCAAAAAAAATCAGAAAATACAAAAGTTACCTTGGTGAAAACCTGGCAATCAGGCGCCTTGGCGACAACCAAAAAAAGCAAAAAATCAAAAAAGTAAAGAGAAAACAAAATTACTTTCTCAGTGAAAACCCAAAAATTAGGCGCTATTGAGTAGGTACCTTGGTGAAAACTTGGCAAATAGGTGCCAAGTGTTCAAATCTAGCTTTACCGTCAATGAGCTCCAAAAGGCTTGAGCACACTTCAAAATGCAAGACTGACAATCCCAAGCAATATCCAGAAGCACGAACCCCTATGAGCACCAAGCACTTACCCATGATTAATACTAGTCCACTAGACTAGGGAGTGATTCCAAATGTCCTGAAAAATCCTAAAAATCAGAAAACTCATCAAAAAATCCTAAAAAGATCAAAATCAAGAGAAAATCAATCTTCATCAAAAACATTCAGAAATTTGCAAAATCCCAAAGAAAAATAACCAACTCAGTTATCAACAAAGCAAGGGGAAATCATGCCCATTCAATCAAATGTCACAATCATGAGCTTTGCATTTCAGCATTGGGCTCATCTGACATAGCTTTATCAATCTATCAATTCAATTAGCAAGCAACAGGCGAGCAAGCCAAACTATCAATTGTCATAATCATGAGCTTTGCGAACAAGCGTTAGGCACATCTGACACAGCTTGATCAACTGCCAACATGATCAAAGCAATCAAATCTATCAATCAATACTATCACAATCATGAGCTTTGCGAACAAGCATTGGGCACATCTGACACAGCTTGATCAGCTGCCAACACAATAAAAACAATCAAGCCAACAAAGCCTATCCAAAGAGTTTGAGCCAATCAAGAGAATCCAACTGCATCGAGGAACCATACAAAAATGTTGACTAGGTCAGTCAAGTCGATCAGATGTCAGTCTATATTTTGGGGTTATGTTCCTATGCTACTCCAGGATCCACCATGTGAGGAGAGTAGCTATGATAGATCATGACTTATTTTCTTTGATTAATGTCTGTTGAATGTTCAATTCAATTTTAGGGCCATGATGATTTAGGACAAATGCGGTAGGTGTTGTCACTTATTTGGCAGCCGCACAATTCCACGATCTAAGCTTAAACCTTGGAAAAGAATTAAACATTCCTTCTCTTTTATTTTTCTTGTTTGGTTTATAGAAACAAGAGCTCACGATGCTATCCATATGGACTCTAGGGGCGTAGGAGTTCTATCTTGTTTTCTTGGCTTTCCCTTTTGGAAATCAAGAGCTCACAATGTTATCCAGAGGGACTCTGGGTGCATAGGAGTTCTATCTTGGTTTCTTTTTTTTTAGATTAAATCAGAGGACAAGCGGTATCCATATGGTCAATATCTGGGTGCTTTTGGCTCTCTTTCTTTTCAAACAGGGAACATAGTTGAATCCAGATGGTCAATATTTGCGAACACTATGGGTCTCTTTCTATTTAATCTCTCTACTCCTTCTGCTATCAAGAGGTCGTGGCAGTATCCAGGTGGTATGTGATCTGGATCATTCGACACTCTTCCAGAATATCAGAAAATACAAAAAAGATGCAATGATGACAAATATTGGAAACAGGGGCAGCGACTTGGGACATTCATCCTTTCTATCAGATCATATCTATCCAATTTTGCAAAAAGAAAACTTCTTTATCATTACATTCTATTGGATCAATCTCAGAGCACATCTATCCAAACTAACTTCTTTCTAACTAACACATGCATTACTCAGATATTTTGTGCATAATAGATTGCATTCATTCATTAAGTGCATCAGAAAAGTACAAAAACATGGTAGTTGCTTACATGATAAAATCAACAAAGCACATGCATCCATAAGAATCTCATATAAACATGCATCTCATTTACACCATCCTACATGACATGTTAGTATCATAGGAAAAGTAAATCATCCATATACAAGTTTGCATTATAGAAACACATTGCATATACATCGCAACATCTAAACCACCAAATCATGTAGAATCATACATATAGCAAAGTAACCATTGCACATCACATCAAAAACACTAGCTGCATCTCGTGTAAATCAAAATATCTAAGTACAAATAAAGAGTCACAAGTCTGATCAAAGAAGGTAATCAACATGTATATCAATATATATCAGTGTATCAAGATACAAAAATGGTACTACTCAGAGTATACAATGAATCACTAGAAAAATGCTACAAGGAACATAGTCAACAAGAGCTACCCCCACCCTCACCAGGAGGCGCATGAGGAGGAGGCATATCAAAATCTATCCTATGAGAGGACCCAGGAGCTTTGACACCACTACTTTGAGAACATTGAGCCCTTCTAGATCTCTGTGACACTGTATAACTAGGCACCCTCTATGCCGTAGGAACTGCACCCTGATAATGGCATCTCCAGTAGTCAATCTCTCTCTAAGCATCTCACCCAGATCTATAGTACCTGTCTAAAATCTCTTTGTGGGAAACATCCTGTACACTATCAATGAAAGAGCGGACCTCGGCCTGAGCCTATCGCTCTCTAGACTCAGCTACTGTAACATGAGCCTCCAAGGCATTCGCACGTGCATTGGATAAGACAAGTCGGGCCTGCAAATCCTGAACCTGCTGGGTGAGGTGCTCCACCTCTGAGGGATCATCATCCATACCACCCATGGAAATGTCTATATCACCCTCCTCTGCCTGGCCTCCCAGTCCCTCACCTCCTCTCAACTTGAGAACCAAGGTATCATATGTACTCTTCGAGCTCTCCCCAGTGCTGCTCCCAGTACTACCACTCTCCCCTGAGGAATCTGTCTCATCACTCTGCTCATCTAGAGCCTCCATGTCTATATCTGCAATCTCCACATCCACATCCTCAATAATAACCCAATCCTCATGTCGGGGAGCCAAAACTACAGCTGTCTGCCTGCGCACCCTCTGAACTAACTGGGGTGCCTCCTCCTCTATGGCCTCCTCCTCCTCCAAAATGGAACCCAACCCAACTCTAGGTGCACTAGTATGACCCCCACTCTGGCCACCTCTAGTCCTGACCCTTCCGCCAGCACCCCCAGGACTAGGATCATCGCCTCCATCATCACCCCTGCCTCATCCTCTGTCCCTCCCACCATCCCTCCCCCCTACCCCTACCACCATCTCTACCAGCATCCCTCCCTCCCTTGCCACCACCTCTCCCTCCAGGGCCTCCCCTACCATGTCGTACCCGTTGGGCCCTCCTCATAACAGTCCTGGGAATAGGATGCAAGACATCTGTCAGTGCGATCGATCGATGCTACAACCAATAAGAATCATACTATGGTGTAGTGCTTGCAAAAGATAAATTCAAATGTCAGTACCACAACAGATAAAAACATAAGTATCAAAACATGATATAAGCAAGAATCAAAAGCAGGAAGGAAGTACATAAGCAATCAGAAACAAGACAAACCTGGGTCTATAGTGGCAGAGCGCCAGGTCCATGCAATAGGAAGCAACCCTAAGAACTCGGTGTGAGCAGCATCAAGTGACACTACAACACCCCAAACATGAGCATCCCTCGACCTCCGAGCAAAATATGCATACAAATCCGATACATCCTGTTGCTCACCAAGCTGGCGCAACACCCTTTCGGTGTTGTGAAAATTGATCATATGCACATGATCGGTGACACGACCAATCAAGTATCTCCACTATCAACAAAATGGGAGATGGACATCCTCTCCATCCCAGATGGGACAATATTTGTATGGCCTCCAGATAAAATAAGGAATCATATCTAGCTGCTGCCGCCAGTATGAAAGATGACCCATATGAGTCTGGACAATAGCACCATCATACATGAACACATACAACCTATCTACTGGGAGAGCATGGGCACCAATAGGACGACAGACAACAATATGCTCCCATGCCCAAATCTGTAACAAAGTCACACCACAGCCGAGCAACTTAGCATCAAGGTAAGCCACATACAAAATGTGAAAATGCATGTGGGCCAACATGCATGGACCCCAAGCGAAGACGGTATGGTCCCGGACCATACTCTGTAAGACACCACCAAAGCCAACAGAAAAACCATGTTGTCGGTGATCGGGACATAGAAGCCCACATATCAAACTACCCAACAGTGTGGCCAGTCTATCAAGGCCTAACCCAAATCTAGACCAAGGGATGTCATAATCACCAGCCAGCCTGAGCTGATCCCGGGGCAATCCAGAGAGCTCAGTCAATGCAGTAACACCAGTGCGTGTGGAATACTCCACAAGCTTTCCCTAGATAGGGAGTTGGAGGATGTGATACACATCCTCCAAAGTCACAATACACTCCACGGTGGGTAGCCAGAAAGTGCATGTCTTTGAATGCCATCGCTCTACTAGAGCAGAGATCAGACCCCTATTGGTCGTGATCTTGGGCATATAACACAACCAGTACAAATCAAGATCATGAAGCACTGACCTCTCATCCTCGGTCAGGTGGAAATGATACACGAGTCCCGCTGGTCTGGACTCCTGACACCGTAAGATCCGCCTAGTGAACTGCACATAGAGTAAGAGCAGAAAATTATCAGTTTCAGTCATTCAGGAAAGTAACAGAAGATAGAAAAAGAAGATAACAGGCATGGAAAATAGGCAAACAGTGCAAAAAAATCAATTGCGGTAATTAACCACAGCATATGCGGTACTTTTAAGCGATTGTGAAACACAAACATCAAGTGCGACACAAAAATTTCAAATGCAGCATTTTACAAACCCAACTGTGGCACACTTATCAATTGCGGTATTTAACCAGCAATTGTGGCATTAAAACTACAATTGCGGCAAAACCGCAACCGATTGCGGCACACATGACAATTTTCCAAAAAAGTGCAAATTTTAAAAGCAATAAATGAAGCAATAAATGACACGCAAAGCGAGGAAACTCACCGGATGTCCAGAGCCAGCTGGTCTGCGGTACGTACGGACTCGGTCGGAGATGTGAACAACACCAGGAAGGCCAACCATCGCTTGAAAATAGAAGAAAATAAGGCATAAAATAGAAGACAAACTCACCAAGATAATCAGAGCTCTGAGATCGCAAAGTGACAAATGAAGAGCTCTCTTTGCTACTTATAGGGGTTCTGAAAAACCCTAATTTCACTAGGAGCTCCGAAAATTCTCCCCGGTCCCCAGAAACTTCAAAGGTCAATTACAGGCGCATATTAAAGTATTTTTCAAATCCATCAGCTACCCAAATCTAGAAATTGCAGTTTCAACAAATCAACGCTCGTCTCACAACTTTTTGCTCAAATTTGTTGAGGGGGCATAAATACACCTACTGCTACCAGGGCAAGCTGGGGCAAAATCAAAGAATCTTTGATACATTGCGACAAGTCACATCACATCAAAGAGGGGCAAATGTTGACACCCTAAAATGGACAGGCTTGCGACTTTACATTAAAAACACTAATTTTCATCTATTAATTAATGGTTTTTTAATCATTAATTAATCATCTATTTTCCTCTAAATTCATTCCCTAAATCATCTAATCAAATTCCCAAAATTAATTAAATAATTAATTTTATTTAATTAATTAACTTTAATTGATTAATTATCATTAATTAATTAATTATCATTAATTAATTAATTAAACTCAATTTCCTATAGTTTAAATTCAAATACCAATTAAATTCTTCCAATTAAATTAATTTCAATTAAATTAATTTAATTTCATCAAATAAAGCAATTCTTAATAAAAAAGAATTCAATTTTCTCACATGTTGAAAATAATTATTAAATAAATGAATTAAATATTCTTTTATCTTCAAAGAGATAACTCCAATCAGATCACATGGGTTACTCCACCCATCTCTCCAGTCCACATGGGTAACTTCACCCACCTCTTCAATTCAAAAAGGTAACTCATAATTAGCTCTTCAATCAACCAAACTCTATCTCCTCTTTACCAAATGAAGAGGTGGAGTTTACTGAGGACCCCTCCAGTTCCTTTTGATCTCAACCGTTCATCTACCTGTCTCTGGGATTGATCTCAACCATTCATATCATCACCAAATCTTATATAATAAAACCTTCATAACCATTTGAAGGATCCAGGATTTCAAGCTCTCGTGCGCCATTACTCTGTTAGTTTGGTTTTAGCATTCAAGCCATCTTGCAATCACACACCCATTTCAATTAGAAAATTCTCGACACTTCTCAAGTCATAGATGCTGCCCCGCCAATACTGAGCATCAAGAATAGCGTTTCAGAAGGAGTAGAGAGAGACAATAGAAGCTTCAAGCATCGTGGGGTTTGCATTCATTTGTTTTCCTTTCTCTTGCTTGTACATTTTATTGATTACGTCTCATTGTTATTCATTTTAGTAGTATTGTGTATTTGGTTTATATCATTTGTGAAACCTTTTCTACTGACCCTCGCCTTTGGAAAGCTTGGGAATCCATGGATCATGATCGAAGAGAGGCATATAGTTAGATTTGGAGATAACACTCCCAAACCTATTATAGGCAGAGGATCTATCACCCTGGATGGAAAGAATAAGACAGATGATGTTCTGTATGTTGATGGATTACATCACAATTTACTAAGTGTTGGACAGCTACTTGAGAAAGGTTATCATTTGGAATTCAAAGAGAACAAATGCATTATTAGCAACAAAGAAGTAGACATGATTACATCAGGCTCAAAGAAAAAAGGTAATATTTTTCAGCTCAATTCAAATATAAGTTGTTTTGTCGCAAAAGTGGATGACAGTTGGTTATGGCACAAGAGACTATGTCATATCAATTTTGACAATATAGTAAAGATAAGCAATGCCAAGGCAGTTAAGGACCTTCCAAGTATTGCAAAACCAGTTGACACAATGTGTAGGGAATGTGTTATGGGAAAGCATGTAAGGAGCTCTTTCAGAAGTAAGAAGAACTTAGCTGAAAACAAGTTAGACCTAGTGCATATAGATTTATGCGGTCCTACTCAAACTAGATCATACTACGGAGAAAGGTATTTCAATTTTTTTGTTGATGAGTTTTCAAGGATGATGTGGGTTGCGCTCTTAAAGGAGAAGTCTGAAGCCTTTGAGAAGTTCAAAATATTCAAAGCCAAAGTTGAGAATGAATCTGGATTAAAACTAAAATGTCTAAGATCAGATAAAGGAGGAGAATTTACCTCTGACCAGTTTTATGACTACTGTGAAGAACATGGAATCAAAAGACAGTTGAGTGCACCCAGAACCCCTCAGCAGAATGATATTATAGAAAGAAGGAACAAGATCATACTTGATACAACGTGCACTATGATTGAAGGAAAAGTTGTGCTCACCTATTGGAGAGATGTAGTCAATACAGTAGTCTATACTATCAACATAACACAACTAAGACCAGGTGCAGATAAGGCACCTTATGAACTTTGGTTTGGTAATGTACCTATAGTAAAATACTTCAGAATCTTTGGCAGCAATTGCTACATCAAGAGAGATGATGGTGTTGGTAAGTTTGATGCTAGAAGCGATGAAGGTATTTTCCTTGGTTATTCTACTAAAAGCAAAGCATACAGATGTTTCAATTTAAGATTAAAGAAGACAATTGAAAGTACTCATGTAAAGATTGATGAGAAGTTCATGGTTCAAGAGAGTTACTATGAATATGCACCTATGATTGAGGATGAACCTAGGCCTAACAGTAAAGACACTGTTATTGAAGAAATGTTTGATTGCATTGATGTATCATGTAATGAACCTGAATCAAGAAAAGAAGTATCACAGATTACAGATGAGGATGTCACACCAAAAGTTTCAAAATTCACATCTAGGTATCATTCAAAAGATGATATCATTGGAGATCAGAGCAATAGTGTTTTGACTAGATCTAAAGAAAAAAGTTTAACAGTGGATGAAGAGGTATGTTTACTTTGACAGATTGAACCCTTAAATGTTGAAGATGCTTGCAAGGATTATGATTGGCAGAAAGCAATGGAAGAAGAATTAAATCAAATAATAAAAAATAACACATGGGAATTGGCTCCTAGACCTAGTGACCAAAATCTGATTGGAACAAAGTGGGTATTCAGGAACAAGATGAATGAAAATTGTACAGTGGTCAGAAACAAAGCAAGACTAGTGTGTAAAGGATATGCGTAGAGGGAAGGGATAGATTACACTGACACATTTGCCCATGTGAGCAGATTAGAAGCCATTAAGTTATTCTTGGCCTATGCAACATTCAAAAACTTGAAAGTATATCAAATGGATGTCAAATCAGCCTTTCTGAATGGTGACTTGAAGGAAGAAGTCTACATAGAACAACCTGAAGGATTTAATCTATCAGATAAACCAGACATGGTAGGAAGATTGAAGAAAGAACTCTATGGACTTAAACAGGCCCCAAGAGCTTGGTATGAGAGACTAGATGACTATCTTACCAAGATTGGATTTAAGAAAGGAGCAGAAGATTGTAACCTATTCATAAGAGAGACACCTGATGGATTATTACTTGTTTCCATATTTGTTGATGACATTATATTTGGAGGTAATGGCAAGCTTAGTGCAGAATTTGCAAAATAAATGCAGAATGAATTTGAAATGAGCATGATTGGTCCTATAAAATACTTTTTGGGATTAAATTTAAAGCAGACAGATAAAGGGATATTTATAAATCAGTCCAAATATGTGAAGGAAATATTGAAGACTTTCAAGATGGAAGACTGTAAGCCAGTATGCACTCCTATGATAACAGGAAGCAATCTTTGCAAAGAAGATGATTCTGTAGAAGTTGACAAGACATTGTACAAGTCTATGATTGGAAAACTTATATATCTTACTCAATCTAGAACAGACATATCTAATGTAGTTGGCATTTTTGGTAGATTTGCAGCTGAACCAAAATAGAATCACCTAATGAAAATAAAGAGAATATTTAGATATCTAAAGGGAACTATAGACTATGGTTTATGGTATCCTAAATTAGAGAATGTACAACTTCATGTGTATACAAATGCAGATTGGGCAGGTTGTATTGATGATAGGAAGAGTACTTCTGGAGGAGAAGTATTTCTTGGAGATAGGTTGGTTTCTTGGGTAAGCAAGAATCATAATTGTATCTCTTAGTTGACAACAGAAGCTGAATCTGTTGCAACAACATTGAATTGTTCAACAATGGTTTAGATCAAGCAGATGGTTAAAGATTTTTGTATACAGGTTGATTATCCTATTGTTATTCACTGTGATAACACTAGTACTATCAACATGTCCAAGAACCCTGTGATGCACACAAAGACACAACACATTGAGATTAAATACCATTTTCTTAGAGAAAAATTTGCAGATAATGAAGTAAAATTGGACTATGTGAGCACCAAAGAACAGTTGGTAGATATTTTCACAAAGCCTTTATCAAAAGATACTTTTGAGTATCTCAGGGAGAAGTTGGGAGTAATTCCCTCTTCTAAGTCTGATTAGATAAAGCAGCAAGAACATCAGTCCATAGTGACTGATGAATGGTTGACTACTCTACTTCTGGAGTAGTACCTGTGCACAATTGTTTATGGCGCCCTTTGCCATTGATGTCAAAGGGGGAGTATTTAGTAAGGGGGAGCATATACTTTGGGGGAGTATAAACACATAAAGAGGAGCTGCATCAGTGTAAAGGAATCTTTGATGAGGATATTGAGAATATTGTAAAAATAAAGAAGACACCATGTGCTGAAGATGTTTTTAATATCATATGTTGCCATCAATGTCAAAGGGGGAGATTGTTGGAGATTTACTTCTGGCAGCTAGTTGATTGTATATTTGTCATTGATGACAACATATAATATACAGTAGTGTTCTGTAGGTACTTATCAAAATGATGTTATCAAGACTTGCACGGTTATATTTGTGTTGTAGACATGTTGTTTATGTTTTTTTCTTACACACAGACTCAGATATGAAGTTTCAGTTGTGTCGTGTAATTCTGTTAACGACAGATACAGTTTCTAGAGTTTGTATGTACAGAGCCAATGTATCGCATTGGTTCTTGAGTTGCACCTATCTTTGGGATACGCGTGTGTATATTCAAGTTTAATTATGATTTGAAGATAGTTATCTAAAGGTGCCAAACGTGTTTCAACAATATTGCAATGTTAGAGTTAATTTGGTGAGGCCGACTTAGTGAAGCGTCACATCTATTCAGTTTATATTATGCGGTTGTAATTATGCTTGCATGGTTAGTTAAGCCGACAAGGATGTTATGAAGAGTTTCCTAATAGGTCCCATGATCTCATACTTTGAGAAAGATGCTTATAGTAGTTCATTTGTGGAACGCTAAGTGTGAATGAGAAGAGATGAGATAGAAAAAGTACAGAGCAAAATATCAGTTGTGTTTCATTCATCAAGGATCTCTGTGAAGAAGAAGTGAAAGATTACAATACATTGGAACTAATCAAGACAACAGGTCTACTCTATATTTCATCATCAGATATAGTGCATATCTATTCTATAGAAGGTACAGCCTTCACTATTGAAGCAGTGAGCTTTTGGA
Source organism: Thuja plicata (assembly GCA_018584345.1). Lineage (NCBI taxonomy): Eukaryota > Viridiplantae > Streptophyta > Pinopsida > Cupressales > Cupressaceae > Thuja > Thuja plicata. The sequence goes on from MU224824.1 coordinate 650,087, forward strand.
CAGTGAGTCCTCACCCTTAATAGGGTTATTTGTAAAAGACTCCTAACAGGGTCAGACCCTTAACTAGGTCACTATGCTTATTGCATTGTAAAGAACAAATCCTAACAGGGTTGCAAGATCTTCTAATAGGGATTATTATAAACAAGTATAGTTCATTTTGGGTGTTAATTACCATTGGGGTTTTTACCATTTGGTTTCCCTGTAACCAAATTGTGGTGTAGTCTATTGTGTTATCTAAATGTGCATTTACTTTATTGTATTCTGGAATTAAGAAGAAGCAAAGAATTTAATTAGCTAATAACTGATTCACCCCCCCCCTCTCAGTTATCCTTTGGGACTATTCTAACACTAAACCCATCCCAAACCTAGACCATGAGATATAATAGGGATCAGGCATACCAAGATGATCCTGGGGTAGACCGGAAAGCTCAGACAGAGCAGTCACACCAGCATCTCGGTCTGTTGATGTTTATAGCTTCAATCAGATAAAATGATCTTAATATTGAACTAAATAAACATCATTAATATTATTATGAGATAATATTATTCTATATAATATGCATATTAATATATATATATAAATAATAATGATATTATTATATATATATGTATCAATATACATATATGGTTATTATGAGATAATATTATTCTACATTATATATACATATTAATATATATATATATCTTGTGATTAAATATATTACATATATTGAGGTTATATAAGAAAAATTAAAAGTCATATAAATCTGATCCAAAATTCAACATGGTATCAGAGCCAGGTTCCTTAGTCAAAGCCTAACCGCTTGAAGGAAGATAAAATTAGATTGAAGGAAGATCTAGATCAGATTTTTGGAAATTTTGTATTGACAGAATGGCAAATAGAATGAGACTCGAAGATAGAATTGAAAGTGCCTCCGATTTTGAATCATGGAAACTCTAAATGATGTCTATATTAAGAAAGAATGAGCTAAAAGACATAATGGAAAATACTTGTAAACCTAATAGAAATTAATGAGCAGAGTTAATGGGAAAGCTTTAGACAGGGAGTAAGTGCTCACGCCAAACTCTCCAAATTTGATCAACTGCATTCAGAAGAGTATAGAGGAATCATGAAAACCAGAAGAGTAGACACCTTATGATTGAGAGGGAGTTCACTGAACACTTCTGAGGTAAAGTTGACATGATTATTGATTATTATACTAATATTATTTTACAACTATATGGGCCCTATGAAAATCATAAGGAAGTGACGACTTCCAAATGATTATCACTTGTATTTGTAAAAGTTATTGGAAGGTGACGACCTTACAATAACTTGATCTTCTATTGTGATAGACATCGTGTGATGGCTGAAACAGATCATGATAGATGGCATCTTCTATTTGTGATAGACATCGTGTGATGGCTGAAACAGATCATAATAGAAGATGTGAATGTTCTTATGGTAAGTGCACATTACCTATGGACATTTTTTTGAGTACTTGGTGGACATTATGTTGACTTGATGTTGGTAGGCCATTACTCTGAGCACTTGGTGAATATCACGCAACTTGATATTTTGCAGGCCAATGCTCTCGATATCATTATATGATATCTATGTAAAACTTTTGGGTACTCGGTGGACATCATGTTGACTTGATGTTGGTAGGTCGTTACTTTGAGCACTTGGTGAATATCATGTGACTTGATATTCTGCAGGCCAATGCTCTTGATATCATTATATGATATCTTGGTAAACTTTTGAGTACTTGGTGGACATCATGTTGACTTGATGTTGGTAGGCCATCACTCTGAGTATTTGGAGAATATCATGTGACTTGATATTCTGTGACAAGTACTTTTAAATAAAGCTCGTGCGTTTGTGGATAGAATCGCCGATAGAGGCAATCCACACGAGAGCTTGTGGATAGAATCGCCGATTGAGGCAATCCACACCCTGAAGCTTGTGAGTTGTGGATAGAATTGCTGATAGAGGCAATCCACACGAGAGCTTGTGGATAGAATCGCCAATTGAGGCAATCCACACCCTGAAGCTCATGAGTTGTGGATAGAATCACCGATAGAGGCAATCCACATGAGAGCTTGTGGATAGAATCACCGATTGAGGCAATCCACACCCTGAAGCTCGTGAGTTGTGGATAGAATCGCTGATAGAGGCAATCCACACAAGAGCTTGTGGATAGAATCGCTGATTGAGGTAATCCACACCCTGAAGCTCATGAGCTTGTGGGTCGAATCATCGATTGAGGCAATCCACACGAGAGCTTGTGGATAGAATCGCTGATTGAGGTAATCCACACCCTAAAGCTCGTGAGCTTGTGGATCAAATTGCCAATTGAGGAAATCCACACAAAAGCTTGTGGATCAAATTATCGATGGAGGCAATCCACCTGAGAGCTATGGATAGAATTGCCAATGGAGGCAATTCACTTGAGAACAAACCTTCACAATTTATGAACTTATTGTGATGTACATTTCATCTTCCCTAGCTAAGAGGGAGTGTTGATGTTTATAGCTTCGATCAGATAAAATGATCTTAATATTGAACTAAATAAACATGCATATTGATATATATATATATATATATATAAATAATAATGATATTATTATATATATATGTATCAATATACATATATGGTTATTATGAGATAATATTATTCTACATAATATATACATATTAATATATATATATATCTTGTGATTAAATATATTACATATATTAAGGTTATATAAGAAAAATTAAAAGTCATATAAATCTGATCCTAAATTCAACACGGTCATACTCAACAAGGGCACCCTGGATAGGAATCTGCAGGATGCGATACACATCCTCCAGAGTGACTGTGCACTCGCCATTCGGTAAACTAAAAGTACATGTCTGAAAGTGCCATCTCTCTAACAAGGCAGAGATCAGACCCCTATTGGTCATGATCTCAGCCATATAACACACCTAGTAGAGGCCTAACTGCCTCAAAATATCTCTCTCGGCCTTAGTAACCTAAAAGTGCAATATCAAACCTGAGGGTATCAACTCCCGGTAATGCAGGATAGTCCCAACAAACTGCAAAACAACTCATCAGTATCAGGTTGGACAAAATATCAGACAAGTCATCAGGCTAGCTCAAAATATGCAAGTACAATCAATTGCGGCAGTCAAACAACAAATTTTGTACTTTTAAGTATTTTACAACACTTAAACAACAAATGCATAAAACATCCAACAAATGTGGTATTAAAGAAGATGAGTGCGACACACTTATTGTATGCGGCACCCATCCAGAAATTGTAGCATTGGATCCGCAATTACGGCAAAACTGCAACCTATTGTGACAGTCTATGCAAAATTCAAATAACATTTTTTTTTCAAAACGTAATTAACGAGCATTAATGACAAGGAGGACATGGTAACTCACCGGACGTCTTGCACTAGCTAGACAATGAAAAGTGCAGACTCGATCTGACACATGCACGACCCCAAGAATGCCCGTCATAGCTCAAAGAACTCAGAAAAAGCAGAGCAAACAAGAGACAAACTTACCAAGGGTCCAGAGCTTGAAGAGTGCAAAGCGACAAATGAATGGCCCACCTACCTATTCATAAGGGTTTCAAAAAAACCCTAATTCCTCCAAGACCTCAAATTTATCTTCCCGGACCCCGAAAACTTCAACACTCAATATCAGGGGCATAATGAGGCTTTTTCAAGATGAGCTAGATACCCATATTATCAATTTGCAGTTTCAACAAATTAACGCTCATGTCGTGAATTTTTGCTGAAATTTATTGAGGGGGCATAAATATACATGCTATCCCTGGGGCAAGCTAGGGCAGGATCAAAATAGAGAATCTTTGACACTCTGTGACAAGTCACATTGCATCAAGGAGGGGCAAATGTAAACACCCTAAAATGGACAGATTGATGACTTGATATTAAAAACACTAATTTTCATCTATTAATTAATGGTTTTTTAAATCGTTAATTAATCATCAATTTTTTCTAAAATCATTTTATCTAGTAATTAATAGATTTTTGAATCATTAATTTCAATCATCTATTTTATTCTAAATTCATTCCCCAAATCATCTAATCAAATTCCCAAAATTAATTAAATAATTAATTTTATTTAATTAATTAATTAAATTCAAATTCCTATAGTTTAAATTGAAATATATAAACTTACTAATCAAATTCTCCCAATTAAATTAATTTAATTTCATTCAATAAAGCAATTCTAAATAAAAAAGAATTCAATTATCTCACATGTTGAAAACTTTAATTTTAAAAATGAATTAAATATTCATTTATCTTCAAAGAGATAACTTCCAATCATATCACATGGGTTACTCCCCCCATCTCTCTACTTCACATGGGTAACTCCACCCACCTCTTCAGTTCTAAGGGGTAACTCAAAATTAGATCTTCAGTTAACCAAACTCTATCTCCTCTCTTCCAGTTGAAGAGGTGGAGTTTACTGATGGCTTCTCCAGTTCCTTTTGATCTCAACCATTCATCTCCCTATCTCTGGGATTGATCTTGACTGTTCATATCATCCTCAATTCCTATATAACAAAACCTTCATAACCATTATAAGGATCCAAGATTTCAAGCTCACATGCACCATTACTCTGTCAGATTGGCTCTAGCATTCAAGCCATCTTGCGATCACACACACATTTCAATTATGAAATTCTTGACGCTCCCAAGTCATAGACGCTGCCCCCACCAATAGTGAGCATCAAAAACATCATTTTAGAAGGAGTAGAGAGAGACAATAGAAGCTTCAATCAATTGGGTTTTCATTCATTTGCTTGTACATTTTATTGATACATTAAGTGTTCGTTATTAGTAGTTTTTATATTGATTTCCCCATTGCAAAACGGTGCTACTAACCCCTATCATTGGAAAGTCAAGAAACCATGATCGATTGCGTACACTAGGATTCTCAGTTGAGTAGATATGTTCCTTGTCCATTGGGATTCTTGGAGCCTCATTGGATTGTGGGGGTATCTCTGATCAATTTTCGTTTGATATTTTTCACTCGTAAAAGATATAACATAAATAAAATATAGTGATAAACTTGCTACAGGGAGAAAACCTTCTATCATGTGGAAATGATATTTTAAAAAAGGTGGAGCATAAGAAAGTAGGAAGAAAGGAGGTGAGTTAGGGATGACCAGAGGATACACCAGCAACCAAAACCACAAGGCTTGCATAGACAACCAAAATGACCACTAGATGCAGATTACATAGAAACATTAAAGAAGACACACACCAAATCATATAAATAAGGAAATACACAAAATTCATCATTCTAATGAATAAGATTAAGATGAGACATCAAGATTCCTGGAGATTTTATCGAGATATTGAGTTATCAAGTAAGCCAGTCCATGAATTCACTCTAATGTGTGCATTTGATTTGAATCCTTCTTTCAAATGAGATGATATGAGGAGGAACTCTTCCCAATATTAAGCTACATAAATTGACACACTCACATAGTCAACCAGATAGAGCCTTGTTTCTGTTATGCCTTGCATCCCCGTCCCTACATTTTGTGTGCAAAATGTTGGGTCCCCCTTTTTTTTCTTTTTTGTTTGTTTTTGCTTGTGGCTTTGCCTTGTCTTTTTTCCTTTTGTTTTCTTTCTCCAGGGTTTTCTTCCCCGTTGTTGTGTTTTGTTTGTTTGGTTTTCATCTCCGGGACTCCGGTCCCGGAGGTCGTTCTTCGTTGGGAGCCGGACTCCGGACTCCGGGATTCTCCGCCACGATGTTCTTAAGGTTATCATCGCAGGGAATCCCCGGTATGGGGTCCGGAGGTTTGCTTGTCCGGAGATTGCTGGAAGGAGGTGGATTACCCTTTTTACCATGGGTATAAATAGAACTTATCTGTCACTTTCACATTTAGCGCAATTAAAGCTTTCGAGCACCCAGAGCGATTACAGAGCGATTTGCAGAGAGTTAGTGATAATCAGTGCTTAACACCTTCGTCCTTCTCAGGTGATTATGAGTGATTCATGGTGGCGGGTTGTGACCATTTGACAACTGTAGCTGTTGCAGAGCTCCCGTGGTAACTTCTTCCTTTCCTCCACCTTTCGGCGTTCTCAGGTTGGTTTCTCTGTTCCCACTTCTTTTCCTTTCGCTTGCCTGGTGTTTCTTCTTCATCGTTGGTTTGTTTGTTGTCTTTCTATTTTGTTTGTCTCCTATTTTCTAGTTTTGTCACCCGTTGGTGGGTCGGCTCTACCAGAGGGTTGTCCGCCCTCTGTGCAGAAGTGGTCGGTTTGTAGAATATGTAGATAGCTGTATATACTTTGCCTTGCCTGGTTTCTTGCGGATGTCATTCCACAACGTATATATGTGTATATTTGGTGTATATATCCCTCCATTCATATGTATATATCCCTCAGCTTTCATGTATATCCTTTCAGGTGGCTTGGCATGGTGGTCGAGTCGCCTGTGTTGCTGGTTTTCCGCCCATGAACTCATTTCGGGGAAGAAAACCACCTGTTTGAAACTCAGCTCTCAGCCGGTTTCAAACAGGTGATTTTCTCTCTCTTCCATAAAACCAGTCAGACCCTCATTTATTTCCCATGTGCACAATCAATTCCGGCCAAGTGGCCTTCACTTTTCGCGTGTTCGGATAGTTGGCTCCGCCGTCATCGCCATAACTTCTATTTAATACTTATGCACGTGGCGCCCACATGGGCTTGATGACTTGCCTCTTTACACATCGTCTCCGGGCTCTGTGTCTCCTACCATCATCCATCTCATGTCTTTACCAAGTGTGATAAAATCCCTAGACCCGGATGTTTAGTAAATCTTGAGATTATGTGATGCGTGTGCTTTTCGGTTATTTTGAATGAAACTAACTTTTCAGGAAAAGCAAGCATCACGGTGGTAAGATCTCCAGACCCCAGAATATTTATTTGATTAATACGTTTTGACGGTTGCTTTGGCTTGCAGATTTCCAGAGTTCATTTCCCAAGCATGTCTGAAGCATCCGCATCCTCTCCACCCGGAAGTCCAGAGCTACCTTCCGTGGCAGCCACCAGGGCGGTAGTAAATTCCAAAATGGAGAAGGCCCTGGAGAAGATGCCCCTGACTATGAAGTTCATGCAGGACAACATCATTATGGGCTCAAAGATTGAGTCCAAAGTCAAACTTATTACCGACACCAGCGTTGGGACATGGCCAGAAATGCAGGCCTTAGTGAAAATAATGTACATCCAGCGACAGGCTGGAGATCAGCTAGCAATCAATGTCGGGGACTCCGGAATCCTCAGGGTGGCTTGTTTCCCATGCTCTGTGCAATCTCTGGAGCTTATCTTGACACTGGCCACCAAATACAACTCTTTTGTTTGGGTCGTTATGCTTGCGGCCGTAGAACCAACTGGATACCCTACTCCTCTGGTATCCCTTGACCCAGTCACATTCTAGGCAGGACTGGGAATCCCAAAATTCGCCAAGGCCTCAATGGTTACAAGAACGGATGCCTTGGCCCAATTTACACAGTTGGAGGATGCAGCCCGGGTATACATGAATACTCATTGGCTCAAGGTTCCAAAGAGGGACCCTAAAAGGATGAAGATAGAGATTCCCCGCTCCGAGTTCAAAGAGAGCATTCAGATGGGAATGATAGCATTGGCCCGGGTCTTTGGGCAGCCCTCCGCCCAAGAGTTTGCTAAATGGATGTATTACTTCCTCCTCAGCATCTCCACCAAGGGAGGATACTTCGACTGGGCGTCCATAATTTCCAACCATGTCGACTCCCAGTTCCTTCAACTGAACAGGAAGAAGAAATTTTACATGTCTTCCTATGTTTTCTGGGCCCTAGCGCATAGAGGCCCCACGCCCACGGCCTACTTATAGAAAGTGTGCTTGGGATTGGCCTGAGAGAAAAGGCACCGTGGGACCATTTCCCACAAGTTCAATGGGAAGCCAACTTCCCTAGTTTTTGCTGGGTAAATGATGCTTTCATTTATTATCACCTGCTCACACCCACCCGGGACGCAGGATACCACCTATCCTCAGAGGCGATGAATTTGGTCCATAGTTATGGACACTACTACATCCAGTTCCAACAACACACATACATCAGGGTCACCGGCTTCTCCAGGAAACCCTACTTGTTGCCCAAACACTGCGAGGACAAGATCGTGCTCTTGGAATACTGCAGGCAAATAATGGAGGTGCATGCCCTCTTTGCCTTGAAAAAGATACCCAACATTCCGTTCCAAATAATTTGTGGGAACTACACATGTAGCCTGGCCGCCGCAAAGGAGGCAGACAATGAATTGAAAAGTTACAACTTGGAAGAATTTTATTTGGCGCGGAAAAATTTTGATCCGCACGGAAAGATTGCAACGGCACTGCCCTAGGCTTCGGAGCCCCATCACATTCATATGGAGGATTTCTGGGCAGATTGCCAAGACGACGTGGAGGTGCGGAGCCAGTACTACATTAGAATGATGGCCGACATGATGCAAAATTTGAAGCTCCAGAGGTTCCCGGAGGACTTCTCAGACGCCGCCCTCACCATCGATCCCCAGTACAAGGCAAAGGGGATCGATACAAGGACTCTTCCACCGATAAATTAGGATGCCCAAGAAGGGCCTACAATTGAGGACTTCACTCGAGAGGTGGTCGAGCGAAGTCACACCTATTTCAAGAAGGTGTGCTCCGGAAGTACCCGCCGAGCAGCCCAGCTGACACCAAAATTAACTCCGGGGGCTGGGACTTCTTCGCAAAGAGTAAACAAAGGAAAAGAGATAGATACAACCCCTCCTGCGCAAGAAGTCCCCATAAAGGAACAAATAAAACAAATAGTGGCAGCCTCCCAGCAGATGAGGGAGAAATTAATAACACGGCTGGCCACTCCACCGCTTATGGCCAGGCCAATTCGCCCCTCTTCCTCCCTGTCATTGGCAGCCTTAATGGTGAAGGCAACAGGGGTGGATCCCATGGAAGTGGCAGCAATAAGCGATGCGGGGCCACCTTTGGTTACCCGGAGAAAGAAGAGGCTTAATAAAAAGCCTAAGGCAGAGCCGGGGTTGGGAACATCCCAGGCCCAACAAGTAGAAATCCTCTCTTCCAGTTCCCCAGAGCCGGAGAAGGAAAGAGAGCCTGTTGAAGTCCCGACCAGTCCCCCTCCACAAGAGGAATTTGATGATGTCTTTGCAGTCGACGAGTTTGAAAACTTGCAGTGGGACAACAGACAAGCTGGGACAAAAGTCCCAGGGGTAGAACAAGAAGCTGCAGAGCAAGAAGCTCTTGAACAAGAGCCTGTGCAGGAGCAGGAAAAGCAGGTAGAAGAAAGACAGCTAGAGTCGGAGGTTGCCTCCGAGGCTCAAGAGATGAAGGGTTTGAGGGTGGACCAACAAAGGCAGGGTGAACAAATGGCATCTGCTGGGGGAACCAGACCTTCAGGAATAACTGTAACCCCAGCCACCATGTTCCAAGGCCCACTCCCGGGAGCAACCTTTGGGCAGGTGATTACCACGGCCCAAACTTTAAATCTCGGCCCAACACCTCCCCTACTGCCAAAAGATGTACCAACTGAGGAAGAAGCCCCGACAGTAGAAGAAAAGCAGCATGAAGAGGAAATCCCCGAGGAAGCCTACCAAAATCCAGACAAAGCAATGGATACAGAGGACAAGGCTGAGGAGATGGAGGTTGCTGAAGAAAATGTTGCTAAAGAAGTAGACGTAGAGAAAATGACAGATGAGGTCCACGCCACTGAGGAGCATCAGCTGCAGGACACTGGGGAAGAACTAAGGGAACAGATCCTGGTAGGAAGGCCACCCCTACCACCTCAGTGGTTAATAGAGAGAAGAAAAAGAAAAGCTCCATCCACTCCCGTAACTCCTCTCTCCATGGCCAAAATGATGGCTCAGGTCCAGGCCCCACCGAAGGCCAAGAAAGCCTGGATAGTTCATACTCTTCGAACTGGGCCGGGTAGAGAAACAATTGCCATTGTGGCGACACCTCCCCCAGGCACCGATGAAGCAACCGTAGAACCCAGAGATTATAACATTGCAGAGGTATCGCCGGGTAAAAGGGGAAAACAGGGCAAGGTGGACTTGCTAAAGGAGGCAGCTGGAGCAGTGGAAGCCCGTTATGAGAAAGAAGCCCAGAGGCTCAAAGCAGAAAAGGCAAAAAATGCAAACCTTATGAAGTTGCTCACTGAGCTGGCTCGACCTATCAATGCCGCTCCTCCGGAGGCCTCCACCTCTGAAGATCTACCGTAGAGTGACATAGACTCCCTGCGAACTATGAAGAAGAAGGCCCAGGTAGTGGACGAGTGGGTCGCCTTGTAGATAGGAAACACCCGACATTTCTTGGTATCCACCCTCCTGGACTTATATACGATTCGACATGTTATACACCAGGCGGAGACTCTTATTGACCTATGGGAGGGTGATATCAAGAATCATCAAGCATGGAAGGTAGAGCTTGAGGAACTCCTTAGCCTCGGAGAGGAAATGATTTCTGATTCTGGAATTCTGGGGGATGAATCATTTGATTTTGTGAGGACCCAACACTCCAAACTTGACCTCACATTGGAGGTAACCAAGCAACTGGTAGGGACTCTGCAAGATAAGGTCAATGCTGTAAAATATTCTTTCAATTTATATAAGTCTTTTGTAATAAAGAATTCCGGGGCTGACCCCCTCAGCACAGATACATGTACACCAGAGGATTCAGTTTTGGGAAGTTTTGATGAAATGATGAAGTCCCGGTAGCAATCCCCAGAGGGGATAGATGGGGCCCAAATGACAAAATTAACTCGCATGGTACTTAGTGGCCACGACGCAGCAAAAATGGCCGATGAATTTAAAGAAAATGTTCCGGACCTGGGGGAACAAATTGAGGTGGCTAAGTACCAAAGGGTCGGCTTAAAAGATATTGATGAAGATGGCATTTCCCGTCTCCTCCAGGCTTTCAATGATAATAAGAAACCTTGAGCTTTCTCCGGAGGCCGGGGAAAACTCAAACATTGGGTATTATTTATTCTTTTGGGGACGTAAGTTCCCAGATTCTGGAGTCTCGGATCCAAAATTTTGTATTCTTTCAAGTGATTTGTGTCCCAGTCCCCGAGGCCGAACGGTCACTTTCAGAAGTGGTTAATAAAGGCTGTTAGAAGGTGGTTGGCTACATTGAGGGGGCATCGACTCAATAGTTGGTTTTCTGACAGGATGGTCTTCTCGAGGCGCCGCTCAGAGGTACACCTAATGCATTGGAGATAGGGTGCCACATTTCCCATTTATGAGGCATGTAGCCTTGATCCCCGTGGGGACCTACTTTCTTCCTTCTCCTTCTTGGCTCTCTTCTCGAGGCCAATTCTTCCTCTGTATATTCTTGTCTCATTCTTCTGACAAAGCAGGCCTATTCTGTCTCAAGGTCTTTTGTAGGGTGGCACAGGTAGTACCGGCCCCCAGATATTGTATTTTATTGAAACATGATGTAAAATAGGGTTAGGGTTAGAAGAGAATTGTATAAATAGCCAGATCAGCCCATTTCCAAGGGTTAACAAAATTGATGATTTTGTTGTCCACAGTAATAGAAAGGCGATTTCTCATTTTTAGTTGCAGAGCTCAATGCTCCATTGTTCTGTTTTCAATAGTTAGATGCTCCCCTAGAGCCACCATTGTATCACGCACCAGTGCTTGCTGGAAGAGACATTAATGAAGAAGGAAGAATTCTTTGCAATGATGTTGTTGGCATTCCTACTTCTGAGTTAATGGTATTTCATGTTTTATGTTCTT
>MU224824.1:674918-721128 GCA_018584345.1 Thuja plicata
TCAATCTTATCCTTTGCTTCTGTTAATTCAGATTCCATCTTTTTCTTTATGTTCTCCAATTCCAAGACTTTCATGTTTGCTTGCAAAAGTTCATCTTCTAATTGTTTGCTTTCTTTGATCTTTTCTTTAATAGCAATTTGACTGTCTGTTAGCCGTTCATCCAGATTTTCAATTTTATCTTTTAGAGACATGTTCTCTTCATTCAGCTTTTTGACCATTTTCCCTAAATCACTTGTAGAACAATCTTTCAAATCTTTTCTCAGTTTCTTGATAAGCATTTGTGAGCCATCAACTTTCAGTCTAAGTTCTTCATTTTCTTTTTCAGATCTATCAAGATCTTCAAGAGCTGCTTCAAGATTCTTTTTCAAATATTTTTCTTCTGCTGAGTCCATGATCTCCTCAAGTGGTTAAACTTTCTTTCAGAGGACCAAAGCTCTGATACCAATTGTTAGAAACACTAAGAGGGGGGGGGGGTGAATCAGTGTTTGTCTATTAATTATATTTTAGCACTTTAAACATAAATCAAACATTCATTCAATGAAGCTTAACACAAGAACTCATAACACATGATATGTTTATGGGGAAACCTTGATCAGAGGAAAACCCCGGTGGGAATTAGTACCCACAAATATTGCACTAGTATAATGAACCAGTTAAAGTTCCTTTGCCCTGTTAGGAGCAGTCTTTACAATCATAGTACAATGACCCTGTTAGGAGTCTATTACAAAACCCTGTTAAAGGTGTATGGCTCACTGTTTGAGCTCACTGCCCAATAAGATGAAGGCTACAACCTTCTGATAGTTGATATACACTATATCAAAATTGAACTGTTGTGATGACACTATTGTCTGATCAATTCCGTTTAAGTGTTGATGCTCTTACTCTCTTAAAGAGTTTTATCTCATACTGACTTCACTATACTGCTCTTCTATGTCTTTCTCATGCATATTCTTTGACACTTGTATTATACATTTACATTACATATTTATATGTTCATGTCTAAATAGACGCGACCCAAAATAAGACTATAGTCGGCCCTAAAAACATAATACACAACGCTTCCAAACAAATTGGCTTAAGCGTGTTTACAACAAGACTAAAGACATTATTACAAACATATAATCAAAGGTGCTTGGCCTTTACACAACAAAACAATTCACGTTGATCCAAAAACCTAAGTCAGCTCCATGCTCTATTTTCTGAACCGTAGTACTGTTCTTCCTGTAGCTTCTCCGTACTGTCATTCCGTACCATGCGTGCCTGGACTTAGTATGTACACATGTCATAGAACATATATCTGAGCGTGCATATTCTGATTCGATCTCTCGCACGTGCGCTGATGTGCTGATCATTGTATATCTCTGTTTGCCCTGTTTTCCATACTTAGTCATTTTGTCTTTCTTGACAATAACTTAATATGACTTTGTTGCCATAATGACAACACAAAATAAGTCATATATCCTCTGGGAGTCAACTTGCCAACAGTTACTTCAGTCATATATTTAATCATAATAAGACAAAATGGAATCGAACCACCATCCTCCTATTTGTAAAGAAGATGCTCTTCCATTGAGCTATCAGCTTTTAAAGAATAATCATAACATGTATCTTATGTCGGCCTATAAACATATCTTTCTACAAAATATAAAATCAAGTGAAAAATGAAAAATATACAGAGAGGATACATGCAAAGGGCACCTAGTTGGCCTCAAAATTATACTCCAATTTGTATTTATAAAACATGCTACTCTTTTGCAAGTTTGTAGTAATGTTTTACATCTTTTGAGACAGCTTTGTGTATGCTCCTCACTGTTATCACAAATGACATAATTGTCTTGACCATTTAATGCTTTGTTCATTGTTTTGACAGTGAAAAATATTGCATTTAATTATTGTTTTGATAGTGAAAAATCAAGGCTACCTAGGAGGTCAAATAAAGTTGATAGAATAGTGATAGGTTGTAGGTATGTTGTCTTCTATGGACCAAGTTTCTTTAAGTCCTTGCCAATGTAATTACCTAACATACTTTAGAATTTGGTAGACAAAGATAGACATGCAGGATAAGAATGAGCACAAATCATATAATCAATTAGAGTCTTTAACTCTTTTCATAAGGTAGAGAAAGACACACATGCAAGATAACAATAATCAATACAAGTAAAGAATGCAGTGAATAATAGGGAAATTTGAGATGACAGTGACCAAAGATGTGTTGAAAATAAAGCAACACAAACACAAATATTATCCATGACGAGTAGTAGATTCAAAAGAGTATCCATTGATTAGATCAAGATGTCTTTTTTATTGTGGGGAAACAACAAAAACTTAAGTCCATGACAGTCCAATGGAGATCAAATACTATGAATGACGTGGGAGTACATGTTTGAAATCAATAAAAGAACGCATCAATGGCAATCCTTATATGAAAGAGTATAACTACTTAGAATGAAACTTCATGCAATGGTTTGGGTAGTCCATCCTTGGCATACCCAACAACAAGAAATGGCCCATCACAACTATGAGAAACCAAAGTCTTGAGAGCAGTAAACATGAGAATAATATCATTGGAAAAGCACTCAAGTGCTCCGCTTCAAGAGTAAAGACAGTTACAAAAGAATCCACGATCCCATCAAACAGCAAAGAGAAAAGACCAGATATGATTGTCATAAAACAAAGGGAGACAATGTTGTTGAAAGAATGATGTATGAAAGGCAATGCTATGGAACGAAGAAAAGAAGTGACATAAACATCAAAAAGAGTGAAAATTGAACACAAAGAATAAATCAAAAGAATGCTGTGAGAGTAAAAGTCTGATGGTCAAGAGCGGAATCATATCTGGTGGAATTGCAAGCCTCATGTTTTGAAAGCCGACAACTCCAACAACCTGTAGTAATTCATTCATTATATATTCAAATGGTGCAACACTCATACAATGAAACATATCTACCAGATTAGATTAAAGAAGCAGAAGATAAATCAAATTAACTGCTAATACCATGATCAAATCACTGACAATTTTGCTAACAAAGAGAGTTCAATTACAGGATAAATAAATGAGAAAATATTAATGTCCCAAATATGGAGACTATTGCAATCTGTTGTAAACATGCAGATCTAGAAATTTAAATAAAATATATCTTGTATTGCAAAGTATAGGGTTCCTTTAAAATGGACCTGTGCTGGACTTAGGCCACTCCACAGTTCTTGCATAGTGACAAGCTTCCAAAGAATTACACCATAACTATAGACATCAAATTTCTCATTGGATGGTTTGTGACAAAACACTTCAGGAGGCATCCATTCAGGCTGAAAATAGTAGAGAGGGAATGAATTGCCAATAGAGACACCCCCATTCCATTAGGAAATAGAAACAAACAGATCAATTATATCAGGAATCAAATACAACTAAATAGGCTTACCATTCCTTCTGCATATTTGGAAGAGGTGAATGTGTTTTCCTTAAAACGTGATAAACTAAAATCACAAACATGTATCAATTGACTATATTAATTTTCATACCATGGTGCAAATCAAATTAATGGGTCAAGCATTTTCTTCTGAATCACAGTCACCAACAACCCCACACCAGTCATACCAAATGATTTGCTTTACCGAATCAAGTATTACTATTTTTTAAGTAGTATGGAAGGGAAGGAGTTGCCACACCTACTTCAAATATCACGTGCTAACAGATACCCAATATGTATGTACTTGCAAATTGTTGTATTATTACAGAGAGCTTGTGTTGCAAAAGCTTACTGTTGACCGAGGGAGATTAAAAAACCTAGAAGAAGTGAGCTCAACAATTCTCTCCAAGCCATTTCTGAAGATTTCAGGGATAAATCAAAGATATATTAAAATCTTCAATTTTTCCCTCGCCAAATGCGATTGAGAAGACTTGGTGCATATAAAGTTTAATTTTTTAAAAGTTCTTGCAATTTTGGCTATGATTATAAAAAAATTTAGGTTTGAATCTGGTTGTTTGTTATTACTATTTTTCTCAATTATGATATTTAAGTTTTTCACTGGTAAATTTTCCGTGTGGAGTAGCCGTTGGACTTTAGAAGATATTGATGTAAGGAAGAAAACTAAAGGTACAATGTCTTATGAAATATGAGATAAGTAGATGAGTGACACCTTACTATTGAGAGTCAGATCTGATAAACTCATTATGGGTTTGGATGCGGCCATGGGTTCTCCTCGATTTCATCCTTTTTGGTTGGATAAGATATTAGTAATGTTTGTCATTCTATTGACTGTCAGGTTTTTTGGGTGTCATTTGGATATAATCAACATTATTTTGTCTCATTTGATTTGTTCCTTCTGTAAATATCATCCCTGACTTGCGCTGAACCTCACATGCCCCACTTCTTACCTCTAGATCTGAATGGAGTAATTTACCTAATATTAATGCTTACATACCTTTGAAGATTTCAACCCATCGATCTACACTAAAAGCCCCAACCATTCTACCCAAGTCCCTTCCTAATTATTGGTAGTATTTATATTACTATTTTGAGAAGTTTAAATAGGTATCATAGTTGCATTATAGCATGTCCCCATGTTGTTTAAATCAAAATTTCAAGCATTTTCACGTTTATCAATTGGTATAATTGAATTTTCTTGAAGAAAGAAAATGTTATTTATGTATAAAAAAGAAAAATAGGTTGTTGAGAATTAAAGGTAGATGTTACATATTTTCTCCCTCCTAGTCAAAATTACTCCTTTAGGTCTCATAACATGTCTTACAATGTTTAAAATGTTAAGGTGAAAGAAAAGGGGATAATGCAAATGCCACATTTTACTATATTCCAATAACACTTTAAAGATGGATGTTGACTTTATTCATCTTTAAAATTTTCAAAAGGGGTTACATTAAGAAAAACAAAAGAGATGTGTTTTCCATGTTTGGAGGGAAAAGGGAGTCAAAACCAAGTCAAAATAAACCATGGCCAAAGTGGAGATATGTTAAAGAAAGCTTTAAGACATGCCCGTGGATGGAGAATACAAGAATAACTTGTCCATGTCAAACAAACAGAAAATTTCATCTCAGAAAACACCAGATTTCAGTAAGTGAGCAGCTTTGAATAGGGGATCATCGAGTTCATGTTAATGAGAAATAAATAAGTGTTTGTGAATAATAGTCTACACTAGAACAAAGCAGATCTATTTATGAACAGAAGCTATGATGGTAAAGAAAAGAGGTCTCAATTTGCAAGAGAGAACACGCAAATATGTGAAAATACAACAGTCCCATCAATGAACAGAAAATAAGTCATACAAAATCTATGTGATGGACGAAGACATGCAGATTTAGCAGAGAAAGAGGCATAGACTTTGATGATAGTAAAACACAAATATTTCAACAATTGTCGCCATGGAATAAGAAAGGGGATTACGCCCAAGAAAGTTCATATTTTGATAAGTAACAACATGTTCTTACAAGGAAACGTCAGGTTTCATCAATGAAACAACTTCATTGTCAAATAACACCAACATCTTATGAAAGGGCGGCAAAATCTGGGAATAGAATAGAAAAAGATTTAATTAATGAAAAACATATTTCTTCATCAAGTAGAACATTTGGAGATGTGAACAACATTTGAAAAAGGGACACAAAGGTTTTTCAAGAAGATAATAATGAGTTCACAAAGATAATAATGAGTTCGTGAGAGAGAAAAGGCAAAATCAGTTAAGGGAATATCGGGTTCATGCATAGAAGTAACAGATTTGAAGTGAAAATAATGCTAAAAACTTTGAAGGATAACAAAATAAAAAAGTGGACAACAAATATAAAATGCCAAAGAGCAGATCAAAGTAGAATGCATTAGGTTTTCTCGAAGATTAAATAGTGGACTGGGTTTGAAAACCCTTGGACAGTCATGTGATTTAGTGAAAATATTTTATTGTCACTTTCTTTTCTTTTGGATGAAGAATATTTTATATCCGAGAGCCCAATATTTTTTGATTCATAATCAGTAGTAGATTCAAAATATTTAACGAGAAGTAGAGGATCAAAAGAAAGAGTGAGGTTTCATTGTGGTTTTCAAGACCTATTGTTGTTATATTAAAGCTTTTCACCATTTTATAACATGTTCACATTTAATTGGACTTATTCACTACGATCATTCTCTATTTTGAGAAGGCATATTTTCTACTCCTAGACTAAAGCATTCCTTGTTTGAAGTGATCTTTTTGTTCTTGAATAAAGATATGAAATGGTTCACTATTTTAGGTTGGAGCTGCAAAAATATCAGTTCATTTCAAGACATCATGCAATGTAATCAACAATGAATGAAAATAGTGGTGAAGGATATTCATAAAAAGGAGAAATATGTCGAGATTATGACCAATGAATGAGGAAGAAAAAGTCTTGAAGAGAGTAGCAATAGGTACTGTTGGTAGAGATCAACAATGGTTGAAGATAGTAAAAAATTACTATCGTTGCACTGATAACAAACATAAAAACATTGATGTGAGTTTTAAAAAGTATGAGATGGAATTGGTGAAAAACTAAAAGGGCACCCACATTGCTGCTATGATCAAGACAATGGAAAATTTGAATAAAGAAAATTACTGTTAGGGACAAATATGACAGTTTTTTTCCAGAATAAAACAATATAAGCCCTGTCAATGCAAGAGGTGAAAATGTAATAACAGTGACTTGAAATAAATCTGTGGCATGAAGTATAATTGTCACATTGGTCATAGGTTAATCTTTAAAAGGGTATGCCATGTTGCCAAAGAAGTGAAAATGAGAAAATGTTATGACAAAAACATATTTGCTGCTCCCAGTGGAGATCTAAATTGTAAGTAAGAAGTAAAATGTTCTCATCAACAGCGTGTGATGGAAATAAGACAATGGATTGTATAAATTTCATAGTGATAAGGAATGCTCACAGTATGATCCAAAATGTAACAAAACAATGAAAAGATATCCATTTTTATTGTCGTCAACAGGGCAGTTACAAAGAACAAAGGAGTGGTGCTTCAAGAGGATGCTGACAGAGATACACCACTATCTTGAGGAATGAGAACAGATGTGTGATTTATTGATTATCAGAGTAATAAAAAGTTAAAAACAATGTTGTTGTTATGGTGAGAACTTATAGATGAAGACCCTACTAAGAAACACTGATATAAAGAGAAATATCAATGGCTACACAAAGATCACTATTATTAAGACTGTCATGAAGAGTGAAAATTAGGAAAAGTCACAAGGCAGTAATCTAGTCAACAAGGAAAAATCAATGAATAACTTGGGCGGATAATAGTGATTTTATGAAGATACAATGTCTTACAATGTAAGTGCACTAAGGTTAAAATAGAAATGCAGTGATCTAAGAATCAGGGACAGTCATTTTCCATCAAAGAGAATTTTATTGAATGACATTTGCAGGTACATGGAAGGGAGAAAATATGTCCTGAATGAGTTCAAACTTGTAGATTAGAAATAAATTCATGCCATCAACGCATGATCAGTTAGAGGCCTAGAAATATCAAAGTTTTGAGGCAACTATAGTATCTCAAGAGCAGTTTGAGTCTCCACATTGGTATGTTACTTATTAAGGCATGTTTTGAGATAGAAATTGGTAAGTTTCCTTTGATTTGTAGCATTTTTTGGGATAAGTTTCCATCTCTACCACTAATTTCAAGGAGTTTCATTCAGTGTAGGCTCAATCACGGCTCCAGTTGCTTTTCAGTTGGAGCTTAGGCCTTTCAAAAAAAATTGTAATCTCATTTGCGGGGTTGTTTCTTTTCTGTTCTTGCATCGACAAAGTGAGAGATGATTTTAACTCTCCGGGGTTAGTGATATTTTTAGACTTGTAACAACATGGGATTCCTTTGTTTTTCAATAAAGTAGAAATTATTCCTTCAGTTTCTTCTGGTCTCTGATTGTGCATACATGTTTTTCGAGAGAAAATATTATGATTTACTTACAAATCCTTTATTTATTTTCTATTAAAAGAAAATTTGAAGTAAGATCTCATTAATTATGGTGATTGTTTGTTGTGTTTCATAACTTTCAATAGGTCAAAGTTGAGAAATGTTTGTTTCCTTCAAGTGAAAATAAAAAAATAGAACCTTCATGCAATCATTTCATACATACTATGAATTGAATTTGGAAGGAGTTTTGAACAGGCATAAGCTTTGTTGAATCTCATTGTGAGTTAATCGGTTGTTATGAGTTATGAAAATTAATAAGTTTGGTGAATCACGTGTTAAGAAAGTAATTTCAGTTTTTAGTAATTTGTATCCCTCTTCCCATAAAAAATCAATAGTTTTAGGTGATTCTAAAGGGAAGTCGGCCCTTAATCCGAATATTGATCCTCATTCAGCCATACCCACAGGTCGAGGGTCATTCCATGTTATACAAGTTTGTTGAGTGTTACTTAGCATCTGGGGTGCAAACCTGATTGATGACAGTACTAAGAATGGAGAGTTGGAGAAAATCAGTGTTGAACATTCTTCAAATAAAATAGATGAAAATGAATACACTTTTCCATGTTGTAACAGTAATTAGTGCTCCAATGTGGAATACTTGGGAGTTGCATATTACCCTCTTGATCATATAAGTCAAAAGTCATTATCAGCAGACCATTTCTATTTTAAAAGGAGTAATGGTAAGGGAGGAAGTTGTTGTGGTTTAGAGCCCATAGTTTTGGAAAATCATGAATGATTTTTGGATCTCTGTGGTCTAATATATTTGAGGCCTAGAGAGGCAATTGTATGATAAATTTATAGCAAGGACAAGTCAAATCTACCCCCAAAGGACATATTGAGGATCCTGATTGATAGTTATGATACTCACCGTATTGTAACCTTGTTAATTTGATTAAATATTATTTGAGTGTGCTATTAATGTTGGGTCAATGTGGTGTGGCATATATGGAAGGAGATGAATACTTGTATCTTCCAAGGGGAGGAACTATCCTTGGAGGAAGTGATCATTAGGACTGAGAATGATCTTAGTCAAAATGTTGAATGGTAAGGTTACTAGGGGAAGCAAGGTAATTTTTTAGTATGGATGAGCAAATAAGAAAATCTTGGAAAGGTCTTTAGATTCCAAACTATTTTAGCATGGTTTTGTCTTCCAAAGATTTCAGGAAAGGGATCAAATGGCTTTCCCCTCCTAATGGGAGATTAAAATTAAATATTGATAGGGCATCCAAAGGTAGCCTAGTTTAGGCTAGTTTGGGCTATCTTTTGAGGGATGATACAGGCAGGGTGATCTAGACCATAGATGGAAACCTAGATGGAAACCTGGGTCTTTCAAATAACAATGAAGTATAGGTATTTTCCCTTACAAGAAGACTTTAAGAGAATGTGAAAATATAGGTCACATTAATATCAATATAGAAGGGGATTTGATGTTATGCCCCTATCTTTCTTTTATGGATGAGGAAGGCTATGCCCCTAAATTATGTCATTTTGATGCAAGACTTGGGTGTCATGTTGATTGACATGGCTAGTTATGTTGATCATCAACCCAACATTGAATAGGATGTGGCTCCTCGCAGGGGTGTACCTTTATGAAGAGACATCTTTTGGGAGATGCGATTAAACTTGTGTCTCGAGTAAGAAAAATAAATAAATCAGTTACACCCCTATCTTTCTTTTATGGATGAGGAAGGTTGGGAACTGGTACTACATTCTATCTCACATGAGTCAAACTCCCTAAAACTTGAAGTGTCCTAATTTATGCACTTTATGTAAAAAATAATTGTGCCTAAAGATTAACACTTAGCTAAATATGAAAAGAAAACTGCATAAAGTAAAATAGCAAAAATCTGGAAAAAGAAAGTCTATACATAGACTTGTACATCTAGAATATCACTCAACTCAGAATCTTCTCATGCACCTATTATAAGAGCAAAAATTGTGTCTTCCTAAATTGGTAGAGCATTTCTAAATAAGGATAGGCATGTGTGTGCCTCTGTCACAAGATTCCAACTAAAAGCTGCAACACCACACACAGATCTCTTTCCTACACAAAAATAGAGGTGAAATCTACCATCACTCCTGAGACGCATCCAATCCATCCACACACGGGCCAAGGAAGTTGATGGGTATTCTTCTCTACTGTATGATAACAGCAGTATACTTCTATACGATAACACTGTTTTACTGTTGTACCGATGAAGGAAGAATAAGAGAGGTAAAAATCTAACAGTAGCACTAAGATAAACCTTTTTTAATTTTCTTCAACATTTACAATTGGCATTGAACCATCAGCTATTATTTGTGTTCTAAATTTCGTACTTAATTTTGTACATTTTGTGCAAATTAAAGTTATTTATATTCCATGAACAAAAACAACGAGCCCAAACCCAAACCAGCAACATAGGAAATATCAGACAAAAATAGTTATCAGTGATTATCCAAAATTACTAATAATATTCATTTCAGTTTCACCATGAATAAAATGTTCAAATCTTAGAAGAGTCATTTGATCTACCGGAAAAAAAAAAAGGACTTCAATAACTCTACTCCAATACCACTGTCTAGGTATTAGTCTTTCTTCCATGAAACAAGAACACAAATAATGGTTTCTGACAACTTTCATCCCCCTTTGAAATGCTTTCCTAGGGTCTCTACAATCGTTTCCATCTTTGGAAGCACTACACTTTTGCATGTCATGTGTAAATGAGACCCTCGGTGAGGTTTTTATAGCGCTCAAATGTCACTTGGAGATTCATACCTTTTAGTTATGAGAGGGAAAGTTTCCACATCTCTTTGCCTTATCCTCTCGATACTCCTTCAAATTTTTAGAATTCTCTTTCAGATTTCTTATTAATTCCATCTTATTATGTATGATGTCAAATGTCTATTTTCTTTTTCAACATCTATTTTCTCATTAAGGGTGCAGTTTCATGTAAGGAGGCTTCCTAAAAAATTTTAGTAGATATTGTTGAGATTTTTTAGGATTATTTTAAACTTAGAGGTCCCATAGATTTTGTAGTAGAGTTCATGCTTAAATTTTTAAGCTCCACAATTTATGGAAGCTGGTGGTCTCATTAATTTTTTAATTTACTATATTCATTTCAATGACTAAATAATTTCAAATATAGAAAAAAATCTATTGATAAGAATTAAGTTTTTTTAAATGATTGACAAGTGGTAGAAAAAAAGCCTAAGCTGGTGGGGCAAATTTTAGCCCCCCACATTTTCAACCTACTCAAATTTGCAGCTCTAAAATGTAGGGGCTGCTACTTTTGAGGAAAAGATTCAGTTTAATCCTGTAGCAATATTTTTTTGACATGATGGGACCTCCTGCTCCATAAAAATAGATCCTGAAGCCCCCCCCCATGGGACCACACCCTAAAACATCAATTTATGTGTTGAAAAAAAACTCATTGCTTAAGATGTCGCAAAAAGTATTATTTTTAAATCGAGACTACCAAAAACATATCTCCTTGGAGTTGCTACTTAAATCTACTGAAAGGAAACAATATTTTAGGGCTTCTAAAATCAAATTTTACAGATTAAATTAGATCTATTGAGCACAAAAAATTGGGCATATGCAGAATCATGCAAATAATTATAGAGGACAAAAAATTGGAGAAACTTACTATACATCAACACCCTTTGTCAATGAAATTCAGGATGGAAGCGAACCAGTTCAAGAAAGAGAAGTAGGAAAGACCATGCATAAAATAATAGAAACCCAACCCTACTTCCTAGGCGCCTGGTTGCTATAAATAATGTCCTATAATCACAGACGTTAAACCTCAAAATTCCATTTGTGAAGGGATTTTAAATTGAGAATAATATTGTGGCGGGATCCATTATCATAGCCCTCGCATGGCACACAATATCAAATTTTTAGTTGAGATGAATTATTTGATTTTTAATTATTTTTTAGAATTTGGAGATCTATAGAAAATGATATATTACACAAATTAAGCTCAATAATTGAGCACTTAATCACAATGAAATTAACATTGAAATTAAAGTTTGTTTATTAAAATTAGTTTGGTAAAGTAAATTTTTGTAAATATATGTTTTTGATTGAGGTAAAAATGGGTTTTGAAGGGACCCCAAAACACTTTACATGCTAGGAAAAGAAAAGAGCAAAGAAAAATAGAAAAGAAACAACATCTACCACAAAGGACATACATAACCAATGAAAGGCCTAAAAAAAGATATTACAATTGAAAGGCACCAGCCACCAAAAAAGGACACCTTCCAGCACAACTACTAACAGATGGACCAAAAAACACCTAGTAACACAGATCAATCTAGAATGTTCAGGAACTCCTCGGAATCCTCCTACAAAGCCTGAATCTTTTGAATTGAGACTTTAAGACTCACCAGCTCCTTGAGTAGAGAGACCATCCTCTTCTTAATACTCATTCCAGTTCTAGTACCTGGACCAGTAGTCTAATCCTCCAGCTTCACAGGTTCAACATCAATTAGAATATCATTTTTTTCAGGTAGTTTCCCTCCAGCAAAGAGTAAAGCGCATTAAGATTAGTAATAGTAGGTTTCATGCCTTCATTGCTGAGGGAAAAAAGATTCTTCAACATGATCTTATTATTTTTGGCTCTGTTGTAGATGGGGGAAAGCTTCTCATCAATAATGCTCAAGATTTTCTCTTCCTGCATGCTAAAATTATCCATTTCCTCAATCAAAACACTTTTACCTTTACTGTTGTCCATGACAATGTCATTTTTCATCTTGTCCACAGTCTCATTGAGCACATCATACTTGCATCCAAAGCTTTGCACTTGATGCTCAACTCTTTTATTTCGTGGAAAGCTCATTTGTCTAAGTTAAAGGCCAATACCGCTCTGCTCCTAGCCGCGTTGAGAACACCCATATTAGGAACTTTTTTTTTATTAAAATCTTCCTCTTCCAACAACGTTGCCTCCCCTTTGCTTTGGGTGTTACTCTTCTTATCCTTCTTAGCATCCAAATCATCTTTTTGAGAGTCAGGATCTCTGTTAATATGGTCATCAACCACAAATCTACCAGAAGAACCCACTACCTTTGTTGAGTTCTCCTTGGGAGTAGAATCTTGATCAACAACTTCCTCCTCAAGTGCCTCAAAATTGTTATCCTTCTCCATATATTCTCTTTCCCCTTCACCATCATCACCCCTATCTTCATTCTCCATTTCCATGTTCTCATTATCTAAGGGACTTCGGGCATGATCATCAAAGAGCTCCTGCTAGACATTCTAAACAATCACCAAGGGAAGATCTGGATTATCCAACAAGTTCTCAACCTCATCAGAGACCTCCTTATGGGCCTTCATTTCCTTCTCCATGAGGGGATCCATATTTTCTTCAAAAATCTCATCCCTGAGAATCTCTTTACCTACCACAAAATCATCCTCACCTTTTCCACCCAGAGATGGCACTATGTTATCATGGGCTTTCAAATCTAAATGTTTTTCATTACCATAAGTAGGAACTTCATTCTTATCCAGATTATCCTTACTACTTTTCTCACCATTCTTAGATTTTTCCTCCTCTGAGGAGTTTTCGTCCTTGTCATCTTCAGATTGCGTACCCTTAACCTTATCAAAAATTGGTAGGAGAACCTCCTTCTGGCAGAGATTATCCTTTTTTAGTTTTCTTATTAGTAGAAGGCCCCTTACCAGTCTGAGCAATTTTTCTCTTATGTTTTCTGTTATCAAATTTTTTAGGCACAGTCTCCGGGAGTATCTCTAGCATATTAAAAAATAAGCAGGATCAGACCTTCATGGAGAACAGGGGAGTTAGGTTTTGTCCTATTATCCATAATGCTATGATTTGGAGAAGTTAGTAAAAAGTAAGAAAATGAAACCATGGTCTTGTGACAGAAATGATTGACAAGGACAAAGTGGAAATTGTAAACCCTTATAAATCTCCCATCAAGAGTGAAATACTCTATAATAACCCTGAGAACCTGAGCCTAGATAAGCTTAATATTTTTAATATTAACAAAATCTTCTTTCCCCTTAATCAACATGGATATCTTTTCATCAGTTCTAGGAAAATCCATGAAATATTTATTACATGTTCTCCTATCCTTAAAGTAGTTCATTATGTCCAGAGGGAGACCCGTAATCTCAGTAATCAAGTCCAAGGTGAGAGTAAAGGACTTACCGGCGAGGTTTAAAATGCCATTGTCCCAACTCACAACAAATTCCTTGGTAATGTCCTTATTATTACCATGCAATCTCTAAAGATAATGCTCGATCCCTCTCTTCTTAATCTTTTTCCATACTTTTTCTCCTGAATCCATCTATATTCAAAGGGTTTTTCCTTTTTTAATATCCCCTCCCATCTTTTCTATCTCACAAATATTCTCCAGGTTGTAGTTGTTGAACTTAGGCAATAAGAGATGTGCCACAATGCGGTTCAAGTTCAACACCCAAAGCACTATACAAAACAAGTTCAAAGCCCAATATGTCTTAGGCACCCACAAAACGTGTGTGAAAAGATAGGTAATAATGAAAATTTGCTCTGACTGCCACTTTGCAAATCTTGTACTTTTAATCTATCTCATCATTTAAGACCATTATTACTTCGAATGACTCCTTCTTTATGATTGATCTTATCATAATCAATAAGCCTTTTAATGTCACCAATAATGTTCACCACCCCAAACCACTTGTGGATGATGTCACTTTTAACCCCTACATTAGCTAACACATATGCAACTATATTAGTTTCTCAATAATCATGAGTAATATAAAACTCTTCAAACTTTAGAGAAATAAGCTTGATTTTATCAATAATATGCTCTATATTCCACGAGGGTTTATTTAAGCCTTTTATGCTATTGATGATATTCAAAGAATTTCCTTCCAGCCAAATTTTCCTACATCCCAATTCTTCTGCTAGCATAGTTGTGTTAAGAGAAGTCATGGCTTCTGCCCTATGATTGGTTTGTGATCCAAGAGGAAAAGCCACTGCCCCAAGATAGTTACCAGCCCAAGCTCTGATTATACCACCACCACCCGCCATCCTCGGGTTGCCTTTGGAAGACCCATAAAAATTAGCTTTGTACCAGCCTTGGGGGGGAGAAGACCAATGGACACCTTCTCTATGGTTATGAACTTTGTTAGAATTCAAATCAAGCTACCGGTTTCTAACCTTCACAAGATCCTCCTGGGAAGTAATAAGAGAAGGATTGTTATGGATAATAGATTTGAAGTTCTCCTACAGACCCCTACAGATATGATTAGCAACCACCTCAACCTTAGCATAGTTCTCCCAAAATAATCTATTGTTTCTCCCCTTTCAAATCCGCCAGCTAAAGTGAGGGAGGAGAAAATTCCAGAATTATTTAACCAATCTATTTGAATAAGGGCATCTAAATTGAATGATAAAATCCTACCATAAAAGAGGAAAGAACCAGCACAGATTCCATTTTCTAAAGATAATTTCCCATACCTTACAGGAATAGGAACAATGCAACATTATGTGATTACAAGATTCAAAATCTTCCATTCAAAGATAACATTTATTAGGCAAGTAGAATCCTCTTTTACATAGATAATCAATTTTCAGAGGTTTATTCTAGGACAACAACCAAAAAAAGAAATTGATCTTAGGAATAAGAAATTTATACCAAACCTTCAAGCAAAGTTGTCTATCAACACCAGAGTACAAAAGATCACATGTAGTAGCGACAAAGAAGACACCATCCAGTTTAGAAGCCCAAATAAGATGGTCATGATTGCCTTCCTTCACAAACCAAGTTTGCAACATATTATTAATGGGTTGAAGCTTTTTATCAATCTCCCCCAAATTGATCTAGTTATCCCCTCTCCAATAATCATATCCATTCTCACCAATAGTTTCTTTACATCTTTCTATTTCCTGACTCCAATCTTGATTGCTCGAAAGGGGCTCATTTTGCAACCAAAAGTCCCCCCAGAAATTAATTTTCCTACCATTTCTCAGTCTCCACCTAACACCTTTGGCTACCAGGTCCTTAGCATAACAAATATTATTCCATATGTAGGAACCTTGAATGTCCTCTATGGGCCAAAGGAAGTCTACCAACGTAGGATTATTGAACAAATATTTATTTATTAGAATGGAATTCCATTCTTTTCTTTCCCCAAAGATTCTCCAAATTTGTTTGGTCAGCAGAGCTTTATTAAAGTATTTTATACTTCTCAGACCAAGTCCCCATATCTTTTAGTCTTACACACCTTCTTCTAAGCCACTAAACTCATTCTTTTCTTCTCTTCCACACCCGACCACATAAATCTTTTTTGAATTCTTTCAATCATCTCAGCATATTTGTGAGGGATCTTGAATAGACTCAGGGCATAAATAGGAAGATTCTGCAAGGTAGATTTTAGGAGTTAAATTTTCCCTGCTTGAATTAAAAGAACACCCTTCTAGCCAAAAATCTTTCTATTGAATCTTTCAATAATGTAAGTCCAAAAAACTTTGGGGGGTTTAGAGCTTAGTGGAAGACCAAGGTTAGAAAAAGGCAGAGTACCAACATCGCATCCCATAATTTTAGTTATCCTTCTCCTTAGGAGTATTGATGAAGAAAATAGAACTTTTATCCTAGTTAATGAGATGGCCAGATGCATTAGTATAAGTGGATAACACATTTTTAAAAAATTAGCTTCCTTTATCATAGTTTCTCCCATAGTTAAAGTATCATCCACAAATTGTTCATGAGAGAAAAATTCTCTAGCAGATGAGGGTTGGAGACCACTTATCAGACCTTCACCCACCAGCTTGGTGATATATCTCCCTAGGCATTTAGTGAGAATGGGAAAGAGAATAGGGGATATTGGATCTCCTTGTCTAAGACCATGAGAAGGTCTGAAGAAATTAGAGGAGCCACCATTGACAATGACAAAAGAAGAAACTGAGGAAACCAATTGCATAACATTTTTGATAACCCTCCTTTCAAAGCCAAAAGCTCCCAAAAATTTCATCAAGAAGTTCCAATCCACTCTTTCATAAGCTTTGGATAAGTCCAATTTCATGAGAAATCCCTATATTTAGCCACTTCCAAGGAATGAATGTTTTCATGCACAACAACAATAGAGTCCAGAATTTGTCATCCAGGCACAAAACCATTCTCCCGAGGGGAAATGATCAAAGGGAGAATGTACATAATCCTTAAAGTAAGGACTTTACAGATGATTTTGTACAAAGAGTTGTAAATAATGATAGGTCTAAAGGCTTCAACAGTGTTAGCACCAGGTTCCTTTGGAATCAGAACCAAAAATTAGCATTAAGCTCTTTGAGGAGGGCTTGGGAACCAAAAAATTCCTTCATCGCCGCAGTCACCTCCTTCCCAACAATTTCCCAATAATGCTAGAATAAAAACATGGGGAACCCATCAGGGATTGGAGATTTCTCTCCTTCAAAAGAAAAAGTAGCAAACTTAATTTCCTTATCTGACGGGATAGCTTTCAGCCTGATATTAGTCTCTTTATCAATAAGAGAGGGAATAGAAGACAATAATTTATCTTGATTAGGGGAGCTCAAACTTGGGTCTTTAGACAGGAGGGAGGCAAAGTAACTCATCTTTCTCCTTGAAAATCTTACTACCCTTAGAATGTAAACATGGAATCCTGTTAACGACCTTGTGTTTCATTGTAGTCATATGGAAAAACCTAGTATTTTTATCTCTAGACTTAAGCCATAGAGCTCTCGATCTCTGTCTCCAAAAAAGTTTCCTCCTCTGATATAATATTATGATAGTCCACCAATAGATTATTTTCAATAAATTTGAGCTCCTCGGAGAGACCCTCCCATTGGATTTGGTCTTGGACACCCTTAATATTAATCTAAATTTTGTTTTTAGATAATAAAAAATGTCACCAAAGACCTCTTGATTCCAAATTTTAAAATTTCTTTTGATATAACTCAATTTCTTTGCAACTCTGTACATAGCTCCCCCTTCCACCTTTAGGTTCCACCATTCCACAATGTTCTCCAATAACCTATGGTGCGCCATCCACATCCTTTCAAAATGGAAAGGGGGTTTCTTTTACCATTAAAGGAACTAGCAGAAAAAGAAATAGGGAAGTGGTTAGAACCAATTATTAACATGGAAGAGAGGGAACAAGAGTACCTTGAAAGCCAATCCAAGGAAATGAGAGTTCTATCAAATTTCACTCGAATAAGCTCAACTCCTATTTTTCTATTAGACCACGTATAAGAAATACCCTCAAGTTCCACATCAAGGAGAGCTTCATTATTTATATAATCCATGAGATCTAATCTACTTTCCAGCTAAGACGGAATACCTCCCAATTTCTTAGCATCTTTTAATGGAGTATTAAAATCTCCCATCATGATCCAGCTCTTATCTTGAAAATTCTTCCTCAAATCCTGTAGTCCATAACAAAACTTATGTCTTCTAAATCTAGTATTAGGAGTGTAGATATTGATAAGAATCCAAGAAAAGTTATCTCTGACATGAGTAATATTCTTCTCAGCATGAATAAGAGAATAGATGATAGATTTTTGGTTCCAAAATATCGCAACACCACCCGAAGCCCCCTCAGAATCACATCCTATGATGCCCCCATTTTTTATGGGCTAGATCTGGTGGAACCCATATTTGCAGAGTAATTTGATTCATAATCAATCATGGAAGTATCTCTTTTCACTTGTTCATTTATCTTCTATAGCCTTCTAGTTTATACATTATGCTTCTTACTTATATTTCTAATGTCTTTTATTAATACTATATCACTTGTCTACCATTTATTTCTTCTTATTTCCTTTTGGTGCAGATTTAAAGATAACAAGATCGAAGTAAAAATACAGTTTCTGAAACCACATGGCCATAGAATTATCATTTCTCTACCTATCGTGTGAGGGCACAGTGAAAAATGGTAATCTTCCATCCATCGTGGGGTGGGGAAGCCTGTTAGAATAACTGAGAGGTGGGTTGGGGGGGGTGAATCGATGGCCTCAAAATATTCCAATAAATCAACCCAAAAACTTAGTACCACAATATTAAGCCTCTAGTTATCTTCAGTCCTACAAGATGTATACCTTCAAATAATCATATCAAATAACTACTTCGCGGAGTTCATTGTTAAACCTTATTCTTAATGTTTACTGAATAGCAGTCTTTCATTTATCGAAAAATAGTAAATTTCTTAGTGTATACCGATCAATCCAGATTAGTTATGTGTAATGCAAAAAACTAAAGTAATGACTCATAAACACATTGACACATGGATTTTTAATGTGGAAATCTTGTTAAGGGAAAAACCACTTGGGACTGATAACCCAAAATTTTCACTCTTCTCAAGTGAGCTCGTTGAAAAGCCAACCCTGTTAAAGGTTACAAAACACTGTTAGGTGTGGCCTTGTTAGAGGATTTAAATAGAATAGTTTGTCACTTGATATCGGGCATCTCTATGCTACCTTCTATTACCAAACCCAGTGTAGTTTGTCAAATGGTGTCTGGCATCTCATGCTATCTTCATGATAAAACTTTTTGATACTCCTTGGGATGTATCTCAATATAGAAAGGATTGTTAAGTCCTTCTCGGTTAAGAGACTTTTTGAATCAATGGTTAAACTAAAATAATAAATGATCTGTTCACACATACAACTTAGACTTTCAAATTTTTAGATCTATTGTAAGCTCATTTTACCTTTATGATCAATATGCCTTTTCAATACCTTTTCTCCACTTCTTTCTGCTTGGTGATGTTGTGCTTCTCTATTGCTCAGTGTCCACATAAATCTTTAGATCTTTCCTTAGCTTGATTGATTAGGACTGTATGAAGTTCTTCTTCATCAGTTTCTCTTTAACATCCTTCTTTTCATTCACTCCCCTTAATTCATAATGAATTAAGTTGTCTCTTTATAGACATGATATCACCGTTTCTCACTTCTTGATTTTCTTGTTCTTGGTGTGATCTGCAATCTTAGCCAATCTTGATTTAAAGCATAGCTCTTGTGTTATCTTGTAGAAATCTTCTTTCCAACTAGATAAAGAAGCTTTAAATCTTTTACTTATCTCTGTCTTTAACTTGTCAATGAAAACAATGTCAACAACCAGTTAAGTCTATCTTTAGCTCTGCCAGCTAAGTATTTTGTCATTTTTGAACTCCAGTTAATTTCAGTGTTTTAACTCTTAGATGGCTTTGGTAAACACTTTAGTTCTCCTTGGGCTTCTTTGTCGGTGTTTTTTGTCCTTCGGGCTTGTCTGTTTGTCGATTAACACTGTAATTCTGGACGTCGGTAATGCTTGTGATTCTGTTCATCGGTAATGCTCGTCGGTTTCTTTTCTCGAGCATCACTATGACTTTGCTCTTGGTTTTATTTGTCCGTCAGGTTCCACTAACCATCGTTGTTTGAAGTCACTTAGTGAATGCTGGTCTTTTATGCATTACTAAAAGTATAATATTTATCTCTCTGATTCTCTAAATTCTTTGACACTTTAAAAATAACCGATCAGATTATATCGAGTTGACATCAATGAAAATACAATCCATTAACTGATTTAATGTCTTGCATTATCTTTCTACATTTCGGTGATCAACTTAACATCTTCAAACATTAAATTAGTTACATGTCATCAAAGCCAACAGATCTCGATCCCACAGAGAAAGATGTAGTCGAATAGAGTTGTCAACAGTTTGAAAAGTTACATTTGACGTACATGCGGATTCTTATCATTAACATGGCACCACAAAATGATCACCACATGTCATATGGAGTCTGCTTGAGTAAAGTCAAACTAAGTTTTATCCAATCAGATTAAGATCTGATCCAACGGTCGAGCATGATGGTGCTATCTCAAACTGCACCTCGTTTAAACATCACGTGATGGTGCAAAGAGTGACAGGTGTCCCGGGTCTGCCAAAAGATACAGATGGAACGAAAGAATATAGGTGTTTGTATTTGGTTGGTGGAGCATAATGAATAGACTACACGGAGGCACATAAAGTAAAGTAAAAGATAGATTACTTAAAAGACATATTTTAGCTCGTGCTTTAAATCAATGGTTGGGAATTAATCAAGTGGGTAAAAGTAATCGGGTAATAACTGAGGCATTTAAAGAAGATCTGTGACCATAGGATGAAATATCTATGGCTCAATGCGATGGCACAACGAAAAAGTGAACGAATTTTATCCATTGCGCGATAGCGAAGGACTCGACATGTGGTGACGATGGGAAAAAGACAAAAAGCCTTGGAAACAATATTAAAATTGATTTCTTACGTGGCATTAAAGTCTTTTATTTCACTTAGGGTTTGTTTTATCATTTGATTATTTGAATTTTGCATGTAGATTGTAAAGGTGTTGAGCATGGTTTGATCAGACGATCCAAATTCTTGACATCATGAAGAACAATCGCATGTAGACATGATGATTGACACCATGGTTGTGGTCGATAAGAGAATCATCGATAAGGGATGAAAGATATGTTAGAAATGATTTCTCAAAGATTATGAATGAGACTGTGGATGGATATACAATTGGAGTACCATTATGATGTAGATCCACTATTCTAAGTTATTGACTTGGACATATTTTTAAGTGACAATCAAATTATTGTCATCAGTTAGCATATGTTATCAAGCGAGGATAATCAAACATTAAATTATTGTAATTATTAAGAATTCAGTTATTGATCTTAGGATTAGGTATTTGTTAGGAATCGTCATGTTGATTTGAAGCTTGTTTGCATCCTTTGGGTTTCATACTTATAAGGATACCAAGATCAGCACATAGGGGACATAATAAGACTTACTATTATTATAGTCAGATGGGATAGATGGATCAATAATTGAAAACTTGAACTCTATTGTACTATTTTCCAAAATCAAATAAAGGTAAGTCCCTTTTTCTTTCATATGTGCAATTATTTCATTATCATTTTACAATCAGTCCCTTAGATAAACCAATTGAACTTCTTCAAAGTGATAGTTTGATGAGCATGCTTCCTAATTTGATTTGTAGTCTATATTTTCAATTGGTTTTCTCATTTTGCATGATTAAATTATGTTGATTGAGGCCTCAGTCAATTGGTCTATCATCTGAGAAGTTTTACCCTTTTGAAATATCTTTGAATTTATTTTAGGTTGCATGTACATTTCATAACACCTTTGAAGTGATAAATCTTCTTGTAAAATTGTCCCTGAGGTTGAACATAAGATTGGAATGATAGTGACTCAATTTCCCATTGTTGATTAAGGCACTGGTCTTTCTTGCTTATTGGATTATGGTCATATTTTTATTTTTTATAGTTTTGAGATACTATACCCATCTGCTCTATTTATTTTATATCTTGCATCCATGAATAATTCTTTAAATATTTGCAACATTACATTTAACAATTGAAAATTCATTTCTCCTAGTTTAAGGATATCAGTAGTACTTTTCCATACTTTGGGATAAGGAAGTTTGAATCACATATTATCTTCTCTAAAAAGTCCTTAAGATTTGGAAGACAAGTTTAGGGTATAGGCCCACCAACCTTGGTTCTGCAGAGCCAAAATTGTAGAAGGTTGGCACTTGAATTAGGTTGAAACCTTGTTAGTTGGAAAATCACTTGGGTTTCTCATCATTGGATAGGCAAAATACATGGGATATTCAATATGTTAATTTGAGCACCAATAGATTGGCGACTCTACTGGGGAATTATCATTAAAGAATAGTTTTCAAAATTTTTGGTAATAGAGGATAGGCTCTGTTGGAAGAAAAGAATCCATAACACAATAAAGTATTTCCTTCTAAGAAGAAGGTGGTGACTCTACAATTTTAAAGTGGTGATAAATTTGGTCATATAGTTTTTTTATTGACTATCTCATGTGGGGTAGAAGATCCTTGCATCCAGATCAACTTGAATTAGACTTAAGCCTAAGGAAAGATATGACTTCAAGTGTAAAGATCTCATATGTACCACATATGATATACCCTGATAAGGATGATCAAGAGTATGCTTGTGAATAATTCCCTAATTCAAGCCATCATATCAATGAGGAAAATGATGAAAATTGTAATCCTTTTTTCCAAGGTAATAGAGGAGGACATGAGTCTCGACATGATCCAAATCAAGAAATGACTGAAAGAGAGAAACAAATTAACAAATGGGATGTTGTATTTCATGAGATAGCCGATGCAGGACCAAAAGATGAAGAAATGGTCATGGCTCTTAAAAGACAGCCAGAGGAGATACTGAGGAAAATGAGAATAACAAGAAGTACAATCAGATCACCAAGAGATAAAGAAGCTCCTAAGTATGATAGAAATGGAGTTTACAATCCTCCTCATAGGAAGAATAGTGGACATATATTTAACAATGACCATACCAACCCCTTGTTCAAATAGATAATAGAGGAAGACTTGAGAGAAACAACAATGATTGGGAAAGAAGAGATCATTGGGGACAATGGAATAATGGAGAACAACATAACCACAACAATATAGTGAATCCTGACACATCTGACCAACATGAACAGTATAGACATCAAAATAATGGAAGGATGTATAATGGATATCAGAATAATAGGGATCAAAATTATGGCCCAAGAGATTATAATATCAACTCAAATTTTGGACCAAGAAATAATCAGAGATTCCAAAATGCAAATCAGCAGAATCAAAGACATGGATCCATCAATCAAAATGGAAACAACTATAGAGCCCCAATGGTTTCTGACAGATACAAAAAATATATTTTTATGGCATAAGGGGATGTCCTAATGACATAAAAAATGAATTAAGGAGTGCAATTCCAAAGTTTTCAGGGAATGGGTCAGAATCAGTTGAAGTGCATTGTGTAAATTTGAAGAATGTTATCCAAGAATTTGATGAATTCAATGAGGATGCATACATGAAATTTTTTGTTCAATCCCTCATAGAAGATGCAGTAGAATGGTTCATAAGTTTTCCAGGTGGATCCATATCTAGTTGGGATGAATTTGTCAATCAATTCATAGAACAATTCGGTGATCACAATGATACTTATTTTGCTTCATATGAGTTGACAAGTATGAAGAAAAATTAGAATGAATCTGTGGCTGAATTCAACAAAAGATTCAACAAGGTTCTAAATAGGATTCCAAGGGATGTTCAGCCTATTGATGCCTTTCTAATTAATTTCTATATGGGTACTTTTGATAGTAAAACAAATTATGAAATTAGGTCTCATAATCCTTCTACTTTAGCACATGCTCTCAAGATTGCCATAGCTATTGAAAATGATAGGAAGACATCTGGTATAATTACTAAGAGAGAGAACACTCAGCTATTCAATCCAAAAAATCCTAAGCAACACAAGGAGGAAGATAGATTAGATAAACTTATGAATATGGTGAAAGGCCTCCAAGTGAATAATGGAAGAGACAATTTTAAGTACAACCAGAATAATCGGGTACCATACAAAAATGACAGATATAAATTACAGGATATGACTTATAGTATAGAATGGAAGGATGGGAAACCAGTGAACAAATAATTACATACTCATGATCCATTAAGGAAAAAAAACCATTTTGTGGAAAGCTATCCTTGGTGTGAAGCCTGCAGACTACCTCATTCTTATGAACATTGTTTTGTTACCCAAAGATGGAGAGAGGATGAAGATCAAAATGATGATCAATGACCCACAATGAATAACTTGTCAACCGATCCTATGTGGGGATATGATGATTATAGCTCTTCAGATGAATATTATTGTAGGGATGACCTAAATAGAGTGTACCGATATGGGGATCATCAGGATGGTACTCCAAGATTAAGGGAAGTAACAGGATAGGAGAAGAAAGCATACACAATATATGTAGTGGAAGAAGCAAGAAGTAATTAAAATTTAAGGAATATAATAGTAAATGCAGACCGAGAGAAACCTAACCAAGGAACTGATCCAAAGATGTTGAAGCACAAAAACATTTCTCAAGATAAACAGGTAGAACCTCAGGATTTTCCAACAATAGTAAGAGAAAAGGTGGTTAGTAAATCTCTTCCCAATGAATGTTCTTTCATGTCTAATGCATTATCTCAAGTTAAAATATTTGTTCCTTTTCTTGAAATAGTTAAAATACCTGAATGTAAAAATGAAGCTTTGAAAATATTGTCTAATGTAGATAATAAGGAAGATCTTAACCAAGAAGTAAAGGATCCTCCAGCTATTTATCTAGGAACTAATTTAAACAAAAATGGAAATCAAATTGATCCCTTCTATCTTACTCTATTGATAAACAATAGATTGGTAAAGAATTGTATGATAGATTCTGGTGCAACAGTAAATATTATGCCTAATGATCTAATGAAAGAATTAGGAATGAATGTTGATACCAATTTTGGTAGATGTTATGTTATGGATAATAGATCTGTTCTTGTTGTAGGAATAATGAGGAATGTTGAATTTAAATTTACTACATGTCCTGAAATGTCTTATAAAATGGATATTACCGCGGTTGAAGTTCCTTCCAATTATGGAATGCTTCTATCTAGACAATGGTCTAGCTTAGTAGGAGGTAGTATTCAATTAGATCTTTCTTATGCTTCTATTATAGTGAATGGAAGGGATGTGAGAATCGATAGGGAGACTAGAAGTCCATACATTATTGAGGATGTGGATCCAAGATTGGTTACACATTTCTGTCATTCTGATATGGATAACTTTCAGGTAAGTATTTCAAAAAATGCAATGCATAATACTGAACCTATTGAATTACATGCTGAAGTAAATAACAATAAAATTTGGAAAATGTATTTTGATGGTGCTTTCAGCAAGGATGGTAATGGAGATGGTGTCATTTTCATTGCGCCTGACAAGAAAATATTTAAATATTCATTTTTACTAGATTTTGAATGTACTAACAATGTTGCAGAATATAAAGCTCTACTTCTTGGTTTGAGGATAGCTAGTAAGCATGGAATAAAATGTTGAAGTATCTTTGGTGATTCTAAATTGATTATTTCTCAAGTTAAAAGTAAATTTGTTGCTAAGAAGCCTCATCTTAAAAGATATAGAAATGAAGTATGCGATTCTATAGAATTTTTTGATGCTTTTTCTATTGATTGGATAGATAGATAAGAAAATATCCTTGAAAATTTTATGGCTATTTTGGCATTGAAGCATAATGACATCCCTTGTGAAGACATAGTTCAAGTTGAAGTTAAAAATAGGCCTGCTATACCTGATAACATCATCAACTGGAAAATCTTTGAAGATGACAGAGATATAATCAAATTTTTAGCATGTAAACAAGAGTATGAGGATCAATTGATAGAATTGAGTGCTCATGTTGAAATAGAGAATGGGAAAGAAGTATTGTTTGGAAAGGAAATCATTCAGATTAAAACCAATAAGGTTCCAAAAGGCCTTGTAGCAATGGAGAGATTGTTTGACAATAAAGATTAAAAAATGGACAAGAAAAACACATATGTCAAAATGGATGAAGTACAAAGGATAAACTTGGGAAATGAATAGACTCCAAAGGAAGTATTTGTGGGTAAAATCTTAACCCCAAGATCAAAACAGGTATCATAAAATTATTGAGAAAATATATGCATGTATTTTCTTGGTCCTATGATGACCTTAAAGCTTACTCAGAGGACCTTTTTCAACATGAGATACCTTTGAAGCCTAATGCTAAACTATTCAAACAAAGGCAAAGACCTATAAACCCTACCCTAGCTCCCAAAATGAAAGATGAGGTAATCAAGATGAGAGATTCTGGTATAATAAAACCAATTAGACACTCAACATGGGTTTCAAATTTGGTCCCTATCAGGAAGAAGAATGCTGATATCAGACTTTGTGTAGATTTCAGGAATCTAAACATATCATCATTAAAGGACAATTATGCATTTCCTAACATGGAAGCATTATTACAAAAGGTCACAGGGAATGAATTATTATCAATGATGGATGGGTTCTCAGGGTATAACCAGGTGTAATTAAAATAAGAGGAACAATACAAGACATCATTTACTACACCTTGGGGTACTTATGTATATGCTAGAATGCCTTTTGGACTCACTAATGTAGGAGCTACATTCGAAAGAGCAATGGATGTGCAATTTAAGGATTTCATTGATGTAATTATGGTGGTGTATCAAGATGACCTAACTACTTAATCCAAAAGGGTATAAGATCATTTTGGACACTTGGATTAGATTTTTCAAAGAGCCCTTGAATATGGGATATCTCTGAACCCAAAGAAATTCCATTTTGTAGTAACTGAAGGTAAATTATTAGGGCATATAGTATCCAAGAATGGGGTGAGAATAAACCCACATAAGATTGCATAAATTGATAAAATTGAGGTTCCTAAGAATGTTAAAAATATCCAATCCTTCTTTGGACAAATAAACTTTGTAAGGACATTTATCCCAAACTTTTCAAAACTAATTAAACCAATTGCTATGATGTTGAAAAAGGGTGCAGACATGAAGTGGAAAAATGAAGCTTTGGAGGCATTTGTAAATATTAAAAAGGAAATTAAGGAAGCTCCTATCCTCAAATCCCCATTATACTAAGCCATTTAAATTATTTTCCTTTGCATCATA
This sequence comes from Thuja plicata, assembly GCA_018584345.1. Taxonomy (NCBI): domain Eukaryota; kingdom Viridiplantae; phylum Streptophyta; class Pinopsida; order Cupressales; family Cupressaceae; genus Thuja; species Thuja plicata. The sequence continues at coordinate 702,392 of MU224824.1, forward strand.
TATATCACACCATTGTTGTTGTCTTACTGATACAGAGGGTTTAGAGTTCTAGTGATACCTTCTCCCAAAATGCTTATAACCTCTCCTAACCATCCAATGGTTACTCCTCCTAAGTTTTCTTCACCAATATGAATCTCCTAGACCCTCCTTTCCAACTTTCCTCCTAGGTATAGTTGGCTTGATCAAGACACAAAGTTCATTCAAAGACAACTAGTCCAACTAGTTCACTATTTTTCTTGATTCTTCACTAGATCTTCCCCTTAGAACCCCAAACATTTTCTTAGGATCTTCCCCCATACACCACATAGACTCTTTCCTACATTCTTGGCCCATTAAAAGTCCTTTGGAAACATTTTCAACACTTATGGACACTCCAACAATCCAATTGTTGCTAAATACACTAGGAGGCCTAATTGGGCTTATTCCTAGTAGGTCTATTTTCACTGTTTTGGACCCAATGCTCCCATTTTATCCAAAAAAACCTCACAAAAGACTTTTAAAATCTTAAATATTTCCACTATCCCTTTAAGAATCCAAAACCATAGTTTCTCAATGCACCCACAACCCTATTTACTACCAAGCCCTAGTTTTCAGCCTTATTTTTAGGCCTCTGGACCAATCAGTACAAAAAGTATTCAATTTGGTCTTCGATCTTCATTTCACCATATAAAACCATTTTATCCTTCAAGGTGACACATTAGGGCTTCTAAAAATTCTACTAAGTCATCCATCCAAGATCATGGGTGCTCGATTACAATCCAATCTTTACCTTGTCTAGGCTCACCTACTCGTAGTAGTTAGCCATATGGCTTCAATCCAAGCCTAGGAATCCAATTGAAGGAATAAAAAAAGAAACAAAAATAATATTTACAGACCCTAACCCATCATCCCACATGGTTTTAGCCATTTTCAACTGTGGATGCTTAGGGTAGAGCCATTTTTGCTCCTGCAACTCTGCAAATTGGACTTGTAGACACAGTGGCCTAAATTCTAATATAAATCCACACTAACTTAACTTGAAAGAAAACTAATATATGAAAAATAAAGCTACTTAAAATCACTACACCCCCATGGGGTCTGATCACCTAATCTAATGTGTACACAATCGTACAATATGTAGAAAACACTAAGAGTTACAGTAAAACACAGAGTGCCATCTATACAAAATGTTTTCAAAAGTACCATGCAATCCAAAATTACATTAACCATATCAAAATAATCAAAACATACTCAAATACCTGAACTTTGGTGGTTACAACCGCTCAAACCTCCATTTGCAACTTTCTGCAAAAGTTGCAAAAGTTGCTAGCAACTTTTTAGCACTTTTTGCTCTTTGACTATAAAAGTCAAGTCAATGACTATTTTCCACTCCTATGACCCTATTTAGGATACTTAGGGTCATAGAAGACACTAAAACCACAAGTTAGTAAAAAATAGTAACTTTGACCATTCTAAGCCAAAATGGCCATATTGTCACCTAGGAGCACTTTTGGCTCTTTACAAACATGTGAACAAGTTGAGATCCCAAAACCTAATGGATCTTATTCAAACCCAAACTAAGACTCCTAAAAAAACCCTAAACACACAAAACACAACAAAAAGGAAGGTGCTCTGTGCTCTGCACCATACTCCTCTGGGACAAGGAACTCAAGTCCCTCGAGTTAGGAGGTCTTCAATGGTGACCCCATGCTTTAGAATGTCTGCCTTGGTCATCCAAGTGACATTTGATTCAGGTTGTCATTTCCACTTGACCAGATAATCTTTGTAAGTACCCTTCCTGGTCTTCTTTATCACCTTGGAGTCCAACATATTTTCCAACTGCAGAGGGTGTGGGGTAGGCAAATATTTGACCCAATCCTCATCTCCCAAGTCTGAAAGAGTTTATTGACTAGTGTTTGAGGATGGTCCCTTTTGGGATACAGGTCACATACATTAAAAATGGGTGAAATTCCCAAATCTGGAGGCAATTCCACTTCATATGCATTTTTACCATACTTATGCAATATCCTCAATGGTCTTATCTTCTTCATGAGCAACTTAGTTGGCTTACCATTAGGTAGTATTTCCTTTATAAGGTAATAAAGTACTAGGTCCCCCACCTTGAACTACAAATCCTTCCTTTTCAAATCTTCCTTGGATTTATATTTCTCCCCTTGCTTCTGTAGAGTCCTATTTACTTGGTCATGTAGCTCTTTCATCTGTTCTGCAAATGGTTCCCCTTAAGAACTTCTTTTTTCTTGCAAAATAAGATCTCTTAACTCCAAGATCCCTCTAGGATTATCCCCATAAAATAGCTCAAATGGGCTTTTACCAGTACTCCTATTAATGGAGTCATTATAGGCATATTCTTCTTGCCCTATGATATGATCCCGTGACTGTCCATGCTGCTTGGTCAAACATCTCAGTAGATTGTCCAAAGACCTATTGACTACCTTAGTTTTCCCATCTGATCGAGGGTGATAGGATGAAGAGAAAGAAAAAATTTTCCCCAACATCTTCCAAAGAGTCCTCCAAAAGTGACCCACAAACTTACTGTCCCTATCACTTACTATATTCAATGGAAATCTATGAATTCTCACAATGTCTCTAAAGAATAGGCCTACAATATGTGAAGCATCATTGGTTTTTTTGTAAGGGATGAAGTGTGCCATCTTGCTAAACCTATCCACCACTACAAATACACTGTCATGTCCCTTTGATGTCTTTGGAAATCCCAAAACAAAGTCCATACTGAGACACTCCCAAGGCCTCTGAGGTATGGATAATGGTTGATACAACCCAATGTTGCTACTGTGTCCTTTAGCCCTCTGACATATCTAAAATTGCACCAAAAATTTTATGACATCTGACTGTAACCTAGGCCAATAGTAGTGCCTATTCACTTTTTCAAGTGTCTTGTCCACTCCAAAGTGGCCTCCCAAGCTTCCTTGGTGTTTCTGCTTGACTATGTTCTCCCTCATTGAACACTGAGGTATACACATTAAGTGGCCTTTGAACTATAGTCCCTCCTGCAACATGTAATCAGTGAAATCTACTTTGAACCCCTGTTGTAACTTTTCACATGCCTCATAGGCATCTTTGAAATCACTATTTTCCTTGTAGAGATCTTTCAAGTCATCCATTCCCACACTTTGCAATTGTATCTTTTGTATAGATAGTACTCTTCTACTTAGAGCATCAGCAACCTTGTTGCTAACTCCTTTCTTATGTTTGATAACAAATGTGTATGCTTGCAAAGATTCTACCCATTTAAGGTGTCTTTGGTTCAATTTCTCTTGCCCATTCAAGAAACTAAGGGCATGGTTATCTGTGTAAACCACAAATTCTCTTGGTAGGAGATAATGTCGCCACTTTTTGAGTTCTTGCACCATTGCATACAACTCCAAATCATAGGTGGAGTACTTCTATTTGGCCTCATTCAACTTCTCTGAGAAGAATGCCACAGGGTGTCCCTCTTGACTTAACACTTCTCCAATGGCTAGCTTACTAGCATCACACTCCACCAAAAATAACTGATTGAAGTTGGGGAACCTAAGTGTAGGTAGTTCTTCTATCCTCTTCTTCAACATTTCAAATCCCCTATCTGCTGCTGCTGTCCACTTGAACTGATATCTGATTCCTCCTTTTATAGTGTCGAGGATAGGGTCACATACATGACTAAAATTCCTCACAAATTTCCTATAGTAGGAGGACAATCCATGAAAAATCCTAACATCCCCTATGGATTTAGGTGTAGGCCATTCCAAAATAGACTTGACCTTATCAAGATCCATCTTCATACACCCATTAGCAACCACAAAAGCAAGATACACTAATTTAGTTTTCAAGAACTCACATTTTTCCTGATTGATCATCAACTTCTCTTGGTGTGGCCTCCTCAATACCATTTCCAAATGCTTCATGTTCTCCTCCTTAGACCTGCTAAAGATCAAAATGTCATCAAGATAAACTATTACAAACTTACCTATAAAATCTGGTAGCACTTCATTCATGAGTCTCATGAATGTGCTAGGTGCATTTTTTAGGAAAAAGGGAATTACTAGCCACTCATACAACCCTTCATTTGTCTTGAAGGTTTTCTTCCATTCATCACTAGGCCTAACTCAGATTTAGTGATACCCTAACTTCAAATCCACTTTGGAGAAATAACAAGAACCTCCCAAATTGTTTAGCAAATCCACAATCTGGGGCATGAGAAATATATATCTAATTGTGATCTTGTTTATATCCCTGGATTCTATACACATCCTCCATTTACCATCCTTCTTAGGTGCAAGGACAGTTGGCACAATACAAGGGCTCAAACTCTTCCTTATTAGCCCCTTCTCCAATAAATCTTGAAGCTGTTTTTCTATCTCTTCATTTTGACTTGGTGTCATCTTATATGCTAACTTGTTAGGTAGATTAGCTCTAGGTATGAGGTCTATCTGGTGGCTCACATCCCTCATGGGTTGCAATGCACTAGGCAATCCATTATCCACTATTTCATGATACTTTTCCAACAGTGCTTGTACTTCTTGTGGCATACTAGCTTTCTCTTTGGTCTCCTCTTTTGGCTTCACTATCACTGCACAATAGACCCCTATCTCCTTCTTCATAGCCTTTAGAAAATCCTTTCCACTCAAGAGAATCACATTGGTTCCCTCATGCTTCTCTTCATTAGGTTCTTGTAAGGGGTCCATCTGAAACTTATTTCCTTGCTTAGTAATCACATAGTTATTCTTCTCACCATCATGAATGGCCTTCACATCATATTGCCATGGGCGTCCTAGAAGGAGGTGACATGCATCCATGGGAAATATGTCACATAGAACCTTGTCCTTATATTCACCTATTTCAAACTCCACCATTATTTGTTCATCCACCACTATCTATTGCCCCTTGTTTAGCCATGATACTTTATAGGGAGTAATGTGAGGTATCCTCCTAAGTTTCATTTTATCCACCATCTCAGTTGACACTATATTCTCTATGGATCTAGAGTCCACTATCACCTTGCAGATGTTCCTATGGGACCTACAAGTATTTTTAAACAATTTTTTTCTTTGAGGTGGTTCTGTGACACTAGGAACTTTCAACAAAGTCCTTCTCAACATTAGATTCTCTCCATCCAATACTAGCCCTACCTTGGAGATGGGAGAAGTGACACTTTGTGTGTCATCCTCTTGCACCAACTGATTTCTTCTTTCTCCCATAGATGATGTGGAAGTATTGTAAGGACATCTTCCCATTGTATGGTCCACTTGAGTACAATTGTAACATCTGCCAGTGAAGGCAAAATTGGACCTTCCTTGTGACTGGAATTTACCCCTTGGTGGTCCTCTTCCTTTGTATCCTCCTCTTTGAAATGGTCCTCTATACTAATTACTCCCACTATTGTCCATAGATTGATTCTCTTCTAGTCTACTTGGGCTTTTTCCTCTACCAAAGTTACTCCTGCCTCTAAATCCTCTATTGTTATTACCCCTACCTCTTTGGTGGAAATCATTCCTCCTCCTAGCCTTCTCCTGTGCTCTCAAGGATAACTAAAAACACTTGTACATACTGTCAGGAGCCATGAATACTAATTTCATCTTGGATTCCTTGCCTTAACCCATTGAGGTACCTTGCTACCTTTTCTACCTCCTCTTATTGTCTTCTTTCCCTTAGGATCAGTTTGTGAAACTCCTCAGTGTAGGCACTTACTGTCAACTCTTTTTGTCTCAAGTTCTACAACTTCTAATACATTTGAATCTCATAATCAGTGGGCAAGAATTGCGCCCTCAATCTGATCTTCATTCTCTCCCAAGAAGCTAACTTCTTCTTACCAGTGGATACCCTATCATATTGCATCATGTTCCACCAAACCAATGTAGATCCTTTGAGTCTAGCCTTTGCATAACTGACTTTCTTCTCCTCTGATACTTCCTTATAATCAAACTGGTTGTCTGTGGCCTCTTCCCAATCCAATAACTCTTCACCATTCAAACTGCCACAATAGTAGGGTATGTGTTCCATACTTTTTGTATTAAGGGACTTTAAGGATTCCAAGAACACCTTCTATTCTTTATCCATCTCTAGTTCTTTTCCTTTTCCAATTGACTCTCCTATCTGGCTTTCATCTTCTTCATCACTCTCATCTCCCCATTCAGTGACTTTCCTCTTACCCTTTGTCTGTATCAAATTAGCTTTTGCCAATAGATTTTGGACCAAGTCCACTATGGCATTTTTTCTCATTGCCTTGGGTGGCATGTTTTCAACCTCGTGGCTCTCCTCCCCATCAGATATACATTAAACTTCAAGAAATTTTGGCTCTGATACCACTATGGTGCAGAGGGTTTAGAGTTCTAGTGATACCTTCTCCCAAAATTCTTATAACCTCTCCTAACCATCCAATGTTTACTCCTCCTACATTTTCTTCACCAATAAGGATCTCCTAGACCCTCCTTTCCAACTTGCCTCCTAGGTATAGTTGGCTTGACCAAGACACAAAGTTCACTCAAAGACAACTAGTCCAACTAGTTCACTATTTCTCTTGATTCTTCACTAGATCTTCCCCTTAGAACCCCAAACCCTTGCTTAGGGTCTTCCCCCATATACCACATAGACTCTTTCCTAAATTCTTGGCCCATTAAAAGTCCTTTTGAAACATTTCCAACACTTCTGGACACTCCAACAATCCAATTGTTTCCATATACACTAGGAGGCCTAATTGGGATAATTCATAGTAGGTCCATTTTCACTCTTTTGGACCCAATGCTCCCATTTTATCCAAACAAACTCACAAAAGACTTTGAAAATATTAAATCTATCCACTAGCCCTTCAAAAATCCAAAACCATAGTTTCTCAATGCACCCACAACCCTATTTACTACTAGGCCCTAGTTTTCAGCCTTGTTTTTAGGCCTCTGGACCAGCAATACAAAAAGTCTTCAATTTGGTCTTCGATATTCCTTTCACCATATACAACCATTTGATCCTTCAAGGTGACACATTAGGGATTCTACAAATTCCACTAAGTCATCCATCCAAGATCATGGGTGCTTGATTACAATCCAATCTTTACCCTGTCCAGGCTCACCTACTCCTAGCAGTCAGCCATATGGCTTCACTCCAAGCCTAGGAATCCAATTGCAGGAACAAAAAAAGAAAAAAAATATATTTACAGCTCCTAACCCATCATCCCACATGGTTTCAGCCATTTTCAACTGTGGATGCTTAGGTTAGAGCCATTTTTGCTCCTGTAACTCTGCAAATTAAACTTGCAGACACAGTGGCCTAAATTCTAATGTAAATCAACACTAACTTAACTTGAATTAAAACTACTATATGCAAAATAAATCTACTTCAAATCACTACACCCCCATGGGATTTTATCACCTAATCTAATCCGTACACAACCATACAATATGCAGAAAAATTGAGAATTACAGTAAAACACAGAGTGCCATCCATACAAAATGTTTTCAAAAGTGCTATGCAATCAAAAAATCCATTAACCATCTCAAAATCATCAAACCATGCTCAAATTCCTAAGCATGGGTGGTTACAACCACTCAAACTTCCATTTGCAACTTTTTAGCACTTTTTTCTCTTTGACTATAATAGTCAACTCGGTGACTATTTTCCACTCCTATGACCCTAGTTAGAATAATTATGGTCCTAGAAGACACTAAAACCACAAGTTACTCAAAAATAGTAACTTTGACCATTCTAAGCCAAAATGGCCATATTGTCACCTAGGAGCACTTTTGGCTCTTTACAAACATGTGGACAAGTTGAGATCCCAAAACCTAATGGATTTTATTCAAACCCAAACTAAGACTCCTAACACAACCCTAAACACACAAAACACATCAAAAAGGGAGGTGCTATGTGCTCTACACCACTTACTACAAAAGAATAATGAAGGATATGAATAACCAATAGCATTCTTTAGTAAAACCCTTCAAGCCTCTGAGTTAAATTATGATATCAATGAGAAACAAGATTATGCACTTGTAAAGGTAGTAAATTCCTTCAAGCCTTATTTGGTAGGAGCAAAAGTAATAGCCTATGTTCCTAATGCAGCAATAAAGGATATATTCAGACAATCAGAAGTCACTGGGAGAAGATGTAGATGGGTAAATCAAATTCAAGAATTTGATATAGAGATCCAGATCACTAAGATTATTAGAGGACAAGGATTAGCAAGGTTGATGGTAGAATTATATATGGATGCATTACATGTAAATTAGATTGATCTAAGTGAAACTTAGACAAGTATTGAAAGATGTCCTTGGTACACTAACATAGTCTATTTTTTGAAACACATGAAATGTCCTGAAGACCTTACAGATAGTCAGAAGAGGATAGTAAAATTACAATCATCTAAATACATCTTAATACAAGGAGAATTGTATTGGAAAAACATGGATGGGATACTAATTTTATGTTTAAATACATACCAAGCTAAAAAGGTGCTTAAGGATCTCCATGATGGAGCATGTGGGGGACACTTTTCATAAAATATCACTACACACAAGATATTGAATGCAAGATACTATTGGTCTTGCATGTTTGAATACTGTCATGAATATGTTCAGAAATGTGAGGCATGTCAGAAGTTTTTACGAAAGCTCAAATATAATGGTGCATTACCTCTCAAGCCTATGTCTACTGAATAACCATTCAAAATGTGGGTAATAGATTTCATAGGTGAAATTACTGATACAACTAGTGGTGGACATAAATGGATTTTGGTAGCCACTGATTACTTCACTAAGAGGGTGGAAGTCATACCAACTAGACAAGCTACTATTAAGGTGGTAATTAAATTCCTATATGAAAAGATATTGACAAGATTTGGTGTTCCTTAGAATACTGTCTGTGATAATGCTATGTGTTTCAGATCTACAGAATTCATTGAATTTCATGAGAAATATGGAATAAAGATTTCTTTTTGATCCCCTTATCACCCTCAAGGAAATTGCCAAGCAGAATCTAGCAAAAAAAATATAATGAATATTATCAAAAGGATGTTGGATAATAACAAAAGATCATGGGATTCAAAATTACCACTTGCACTTTGGGCAGACATAATTATAATTAAAAATTCTACTGGATATGCCCCATATAAACTAGTCTATGGAAAGAAAGCTCACTTACCACTAAATAATTTATTGCCAGTATACAAGTTTGTAAATAATGAGCAATGTGAAGAAGTGGATTTCATGGAGGACAAACTTCAACAACTTGCAGAATTGGATGAAATAAGGAATCAGGATCATGAGAGAAATCAAGAATTGCAACAGAAAGTGAAAGTCTTGTTTGATAAAAAGACTATAGAAAGGAAATTTCAGGAAGGAGATCTAGTTTTGAGATGGAATGTGAAAGATCAAGACAAAGGAAAACATGGAAATATTGATGATTTATGGGTAGGACCTTTTTTTATTATAGGTAAAGAAGGTGAGAATTCTTATCTTTTACAAGATTTGGAGGGTTACCATCACGAACTTCCTATACATGGTCAGTATCTTAAACCCTTTTTCCATTGAAGATGACAATAGGAAGGTTTTTTTTTCTTCCTTATCTATGAAATGTATATTATTCTTGTGTTTTCTAATGGTCTACTTTTCCAGAGATAGCTTGGATCTTTCTATGTTCGGGTATTAGCACACATCCCCAGAAAGAGCCACTAGTGAAACCCATATTTGTAGAGTAATTTGTATTCATAATCAATCAGGGAAGTATCTCTTTGTACTTGTTCATTTATCTTCTATAGCCTTCTATCTTATACATTATGCTTCTTACTTATATTTCTAATGTCTTTTATTAATACTATATCGTTTGAATCTATGTCTCTAATAGTTATTCTTGTCTATCATTGATTTCTTCTTATTTCCTTTTGGGGAAGATTTAAAGATAACAAGGTTGAAGTAAAAATAAAATTTCTAAAACCACATGGCCATAGAATTATCCTTTGTCAACCTATCATGTGAGGGAATAGTAAAATGGTGATCTTCCATCAATCGCAGGGTGGCAAAGCCAACAGATCTCGATCCCACAGAGAAAGAAGTAGTCGAATAGAGTTGTCGACAGTTTGAAAATTTACATTCGATGTACACACATATTATTTTAATTAACATGGAACCAAAAAATTATCGCCGTGTGTCATATGGAGTCCGCTTCACTAAAGTGAAACTGAGTTGTATCCGATCAGATTAAGATCTGATCCAACGGTCGAGCCCGATGGTGCTATCTCAAATTGCACCTCGTTTAAACATCAAGCAATGGTGAAATGATTGACAGGTGTCCCAGGCTCACCAAAAGATACAAATGGAAAAAAAGAATATAGGTGTTGGTATTTGGTTGGTGGAGCATAATGACTAGACTACATGGAGGTGCATAAAGTAAAGTAAAAGACAAATTACTTAAAAGACATATTTTAGCATGTGCTTTAAATCAATGGCTGGCTCTTAATCGAGCGGGTAAAAGTAACCAGGTAATAACTGAGGCATTTAAAGAAGATATGTGACTATAGGATGAAAGATCTATGACTCGGTGCAATGGAAAAGTGAACAAAGTTTAGCCATTGGGCGATAGCAAAGGACTCGACACGTGGTGGCAATGGAAAAAGACAAAAAGCCTTGGCGAAAATATTAAAATTGATTTCTTACGTGTTATTAAAATCTTTTATTTCACTTAGGGTTTGTTTTATCATTTGATTATTTGACTTCTGCATGTAGATTTTAAAGGTGGTGAGCGTGGTTTGATCGGACGATCCAGATTCTTGACATCGCGAGGAACAATCGCATGCAGACATGATGATCAACGCCATGGTTGTAGTCGATAAGAGAATCATTGATACAAGACTAAAGATATGTTAGAAATGATTTCTTAGAGATTATGAATGAGACTGTGGATGGATATACGATTGGAGTACCATCATGATGCAGATCCACTATTGGAAGTTGTTGACTCAGACATTTTTTGAAGAGACTATCAAATTATTGTCATTAGTTAGCATATGTTATCAAGTGAGGATAATCAAACATTAAATTATTATAATTATTAAGCATTCAGTTATTGATCTTAGGATTAGGTATTTATTAGGAATTGTCATGTTGATCTGAAGCTTGTTTTCATCCTTTGGGTTTCATACTTATAAGGATACCAAGATCAATACATAGGGGACATAATAAGACTTATTGTTATTATATTCAAATGGGATAGATGGATCAATAACTACAAAATTGAACTCTATTGTACTATTTTCCAAAATTAAATAAAGATATGTCCTCTTTTCTTTCATATATGCAATTATTTCATTATCATTTTACAATTAGTCCCTCAGATAAACCAATAGAACTTCTTCAAAGTGATAGTTTGATGTGCATGCTTCCTAATTTCATTCATAGTCTATATTTTAAATTGTTTTTCTCATTTTTCATGGTTAAATTATGTTGATTGAGGCCCCAGTCAATTGGTCTATCATCTGAGAATTTTTACCCTTTTGAAATATCTCTGAATTTGTTTTAGGTTGCATGTACATTTCATAACACCTTTGAAGTGATAAGTTTTATTTTAAAACTGTCTCTGAGGTTGAACATAATATTGGAATGATAGTGAATCTATTTCCCATTGTTGATTAAGGCATTGGTCTTTCTTGTTTATTGGATTATGGTCATAGTTTAATTGTTTATAGTTTTGAGATACTATACCCATCTGCTCTATTTAGTTTATATCTTGTATCCATCAATAATTCTTTAAATATTTGCAACATTACATTTAACACTTGAAAATTCTTTGCTCCTATTTTAAGGATCTTAGTAGTACTTTTCCATACTCTAGGATAAGGAAGTTTGAATTACATATTATCTACTCTAAAAAGCCCTTAAGATTTGGGAGACAAGTTTAGGGTATAGGCCCACCAGCCTTGGTTCTGCTGAGCCAAAATTGTGGAAGGTTGACACTAGAATTAGTTTGAAACCTTGTCAGTTGAAAAATCACTTGGGTTTCTCATCATTGGATAGGAAAAATTTATAGGAAATCCAATCTTTTGATTTGAGCACTGACTGGATCTTTTCAACTTTCTCTCTGAGCATTTTAGTTTCTTGAATCAAAAAAATATTTGGATTACAATCTCTAACCAGATTCCTTAACACATCCTGTTTATGAGGAATATTCAGTCCTCTTATGTTCCTTGAAATTATCTTCATTTATGGTAGGGAACATACCTCTTGGATAGTCAGCTGATGACCATCCGCTATATTCTTTTTTGCTTCTTGTTCTCTAATATTTTTCACTGGTTTTTTGCCTCTAGTTTCCCCTTTTGGAGATCGATCATCATCCTTCTATTGGCATCTTGTCAGCACTCCTCCATGGTTTTGATTTTATTTTTTCTTAGAAGAGCCAGATATGAAAACTCCATGACTAATCACATTCCCTTTCTTAGTAGAATTTCTATTATTTTTCCTTTCACTTGTCGCTATCCATGTCTCTTCTTGTATTTTTTCAATAATAGTCTATTTTTCTAACCTTTCATCCTTCCATTTTCCAATTATTGACGAGGATAGAGAATCATCATTTCCACTATCTTTAATAGTCTCACTATGAGTTTTTCCATTCAAAATAATACATTCTTGGGCCTCAAGGACTTTCGGGTAAGAAATTAAACTTAACGAATCCTTAAAAGAATCTTTCACCCTAGAGAGAGGATTTGAAAAATTAACTTCCACTTCATGGGATCCCACACTTTCCACTCTTCTGGTGGCAGAGATACTGCCCGCATTTTCTTTACCTTTGGACTCATTTTCTTTATTATCATTGAATTCTAGCAATTTATTTTCTTCCTTTTATTTCCCATTTTCTATTGAAATGGGCACATGGCCTTCCTTCACCTTAGGATTATCCACCTCAAGAGGGAGAGTCTTCCTCTTTAGCACTTCCTTCCTCTTCTTGGTCTCTGTAGTCTTTGACTCCCATTTATTGGAATCTCCTTGATTTATTTCCCTCCATTCTTTCCTTGTTCCTCCCTTCCTTTCTTGGTTAACCTTTTTTTTTATTTTTGAGGTTTATGAGGACATTGCTTCACCCAATGACCTATTTTTTATAGACAAAATAGGCAAAAGGGAAATATTCATACTCAACAGGATAAATGCATTTACCCAACTTCGACATGATGGTTATCACCTCGAGAAGATCTTCTAATTGATTGAAATTTACACAGATTCTGGCGTAAACCAGTCTGGATCTCGCTGTTGTCATAGGGTCAATGGTCAAGAGATCCCCAAAAGCCCTTGCCAAGCCAACAAAAACATATTCATGCTAGTATTCCAATGGAAGACTAGGGAGTCTAACCCACATTGGGGAAGAGATAGAGAAATCATCACTCAAGTTTAGATTAGTCGACCGTTTCTACAAAGCTAGAGATGACTTACCAAACATCCAAGGGCCTCCACAAAGAACACTAGAGAGATCTTCCTCATTGGAGAAATCAAACAAGAAAATACATTTTGGCATAAAAATAATTCCAACTTGACCCTTAAGACTCCATTTATTAGCTGCAAAAACTCTAACCACATCTATGTTTGGTCTTGGCCCAGAAAATTTTCCCACCAAAGTTAGTGCCATAGTTGAGACAATATGGTCCACCAATGGGTTTGGTATAAAAATAGAAAAGACACCCTTCTTAGACTCTAAAATATTGTTAATCCTTGGGAAAGATGATTTTCCCATAGGCTTGAAATAGAGAAGACCAACTACCTTTACTTAACAACTTAGAAAAAACATTCCCAACAGATTTGAAAGGAACTTTCTTACCAGAAGAGAAATTTGAGATATTCTCAAGCCCACCACCTCAGGAGAGATCCTTGTTTGATTATTTATCATCTTCTGATGCCTTTGTGGATCCCTCACATGACACACCTCCAACATTCTGAAGCCCCCTGCTTCAGTTCCTGCAAAATTTCTGCCATTTGTAGGATTTTAGCCCAAACTTGAATTTAAACCACTACCTTAAATTGAATGAAAATAATTTATTTTTCATATTTTAATTATTGAATGTAATTCAACATTATAAAAGGAAATACAGTAGAAGGGGAAATAAAAGCTATAATGAATTGTCTATAAGGCACAACACTTGCTAAAGGTTTTGTAAATGGCATGGAAAGCTAAAGTGTGTTTAACCTATATGCAATGAATTTGACTCAAAAAATGCCCTTCCTAATGCTTCACCTAAATACATTTGACTTGGATAATACATAGTTAATAATATGCTATTTTGGATTAGATTATGTTGAATATTTTTGCATCAACATTTAAGGTCATACATTGTGATTTATCACCGAGATGAAAGATAACATAAGAAAGCACAAGGAGAAAATATCATATAATAACTATAAATTAAAAATCATCAATAATAAATTGTAACAAAAGACAATTGTTTAAAATATCATAATACACCAAATCTCACAAAGAAAATTTGACAACATCGACCTACCATTTTTCTTGAAGCGGAGCTTAGAAATTCAATCTCGAGCATCATTTAGGGCTTTTAGAAAAATAAACTAACCTTATTGATTGAGAAAATTCCCTCCAAAAATATTCAATCTAAAACTTATAACATGATATTCCATTTTGACCAAGTCAAAAGACAAAGGACCAAGGGAAATAATGTGGGAGATGAAATATTTTAAACAATTAAACCCCTTATGATATTCCCTTCAATATTTAAATTGAAACTTTATGCCTTTAATGATATGGAAAAAAAAAGATTTCCCAAACTATGGCCAAGCTCTTAGAAATTTTCTTTATAGCTCAAACCTAGGAATTAATGTAAAGACCCATATTTTTGATGGGTATGAAAAATAGGTAACAGTTCTTTATCTTCATGGCTCCTTTTCCCTCTAAACATTTTAATTCCCTCCTAAAACTCAAACATTTTGATTCCTTTCTAAAAATCAAATTTATATAAGTTATCATGACCTCTTTCTTTCTATGAGCTTTTATGAAATATGGAAAATAGTGAATTTTCTCTTTTAAAAATAGGACGTAGAGGAAGAGCACCTGTACTCACACACCCAAACTTCATGAACTTGTAGAGACTAAAGTGTTATAAGTTAGATTTTGGCAAAACAAAATTTGGCTTCTTATGCAAGTTGACACCTTAAAAAATATTTCTTTGCTTGTAGGTATTAAAAAAACTCCCTATAGAGATTGCTAAGCATTGAAGGGACAAAAAATGACCATTTCAAAGTGTCACTTTATACCCACTCAAAAAATCACCAATAGTCATTCATTCAAAATTGTTAGTACTTGTGCACAAATTTCCTAGTAGTTGTGTACAAATGTCCCAATAGTGGTGTATAAATGGGCCAATTACCAACCAAAAAAGCTAAAATTTGATGGGCTATTGGTACATGTGATCATTTTTGGGGCTCCTTTAAAATTAGTATTTGGGGGTCAAGTGTGTGTGGAGTGTACATTTATTGGAACATGTTTAGTATAGATTTAAAAATCACTTGAAAATCAAATTTATGGCATGAGACAGGTATAGATGGATTGCCCATGCAATAAACCTATCGACTAACAATAATTACTAGTGAAATGTAGCTTCTCAGTGAATTACACTTCAAGCACACAATTAATTCACGGAGTCTGACTCCGCTTTTCATCCATCCAAAGTGACATAATATACTACCCATTAGACTAGTAGGGCTATGGAAAAAAGTAGAGGCCCATCCAACCGACATCTATAGCCTCCAACCCACCACTATAATCTCCACTACTAATCTACCTCCCGAGCATGGGGGGGGGGGGGAATAGGGGNGGGGTAGGAACTTAGGAGGATATAGGCCCCCCTACTATTTTAAGGGTGGGATGGGTGGGGTTTTATGTTTCTTGTTCACTTATTCTAGTGTATTCATACATGATATTAAAAAATGTTAGTATATAGTAGTAATAGTCATTTATTTAGTCACTTAGTTAGTCATTTATTTATTCATTTATTTAGTCATTTATTTAGTCTCCTAACCAATTATTTAGTTATGATTTTACTTGATGACCAAATTAGTCATTTATACTTGTGAATTTCAAAATATTAGTAGAATTTAGTCATTTTTAGTCATGTGACTAAAAGTTGTGGTCACGTAACTAACTTTTTTAGTCATGTAGTCACATATTTTCCAAATTCTACGAGTGAATGCAACAAAGATATCTAACTGCATACAATGTATCAAAGATATGATGTAAATTTAGATAAATGCAATACATAAAAAGTAGATCTAGACACTCTTAGAATGGAAATGATATGGGTCGATCTCACCAAAATTGGATGATATGAAAAATGAAGCATCAACATAGAGATTAGATCACACCTCCCTTTTCAAATGTGGGAATATCACACATTAGGAAGATGAACACCCCAATAAGAGTAAATGGGGTTTCAAGCTCTAATTGGGATATTGTAGTTCTTCCTTAAAGTATGATTTTAATTTTAAAATTAGGATGATATTGTCAAGATTGTATGATTATAAATGAAAATTCAATAAATACAAGTTTACCTTGAGTAAATGAAGGAGATGTTCTACTGCTATTTTTCCAACTGTCAGAGTCCCAAAAATAGTTGTACTTCCCGATCTAGGTTCTGAAACCTATCTAATGTTTGTCCTAAAAATTTGATCTTGTTTTTAAGGGTACATAAGGAATGGAATATTATGTACCTGGGTAAAGAACATTTGGAACATTTTGTACCAGGTGTTTTTTCTTGAGATTTGAAAAAGACCTGTGTTAGGATCTATGGAGCTCAGATCCATAATTACAACTTCTTGGCTTGTACCTGCACACATAAAAAATAGTGAAAAGGTTGGATAAAGGGGTATGCCTTGTTAAAACCCATGTTTAGGAATTAACCTTGAAATCTAAAATGAAACTCATGAAGTAAACATAAAGGATCAGTACCATATTAATTTTCTTACCCTCATGGACGAATATTTGTTTCACTTAAATCCATGAAGTATGATTGATGTGTGTTGCTTGAATATATATGTTGACCTTCTAGGAGAGATGTAGGATCAAGGATTCCTTCACATGTACATGGATCTGTGAATACCAATCCTAGATCTTGATTTTCTTGAAATTATTGATCACACTTGCAAGGAGAGAGAGATAATAATGATGGATAAAGAGAGACCTTCTTTTCTTGTTTGATCTCCACTAAGAAACCTCCATGGGATAGAAAAGATATCTCCAACTTGAAAAATATTCCTTGATTAGTTGGGAGAAGAAAAAGAATGCCTTGGATTGAGATCTTTAAATCACCTAGCTTGCTTCAATGCTCTTGAAAATCCAAAAATAAATGCTTGCACTTGATAGCTTGAGGATACTTGTGATCTATTGCTCACATACAATTATTGATTGAAAAATGAGGAAAGATATAGGGTTTATATAAATTTCCCCTCATTTTAGGATCTAAAACTAAGATAGGTTGTCCATCGGAGAAGAAATAAATTCAAAACCGCGATATTGGGCTCTGGGTCTAATCTGGGACAAAATACCCAAGTGCAGAATGCTTAGAACATTGTGCACCTAGGTGAAAAATGTTTGGAACATTGGGCACCATGGGATGTTGTCCCAAATTTATCTAGGGACATCTAGATGATTAACAATGGCCCCAATTTTAATTACAAGTTGTTGAGATCAATGAAAATGGGAAAAAAAGACCTCAAAATACTAAAGAGGGACTATAGGTCCTAATTCGAGCCACCTATAATGAGTGCTAACTTTTTAGGACAATACAATTATATCAACCAGACACTAGTGGCATATGAATTTAATTGTAGTGAAATAGAGAGAGCATGCTTAGCAATTGTCTTTGCTTCCCAATAGCTTAGACATTATATGTTGAGTCACAAGACATTGCTTTATGGAAAGATCGATTCATTAAAATATCTCTTGAGAAGCATTGCACTAACTGGGAGATTATCCAAGTGGTGATGATTCTTAGTAAATTTGACATTGAATATGTTGACAAAAAATAAATTAAGTTTCAAGTAATAGAAGATTAGTTGGTAGATGCACCATTAATGGTAGAACATCCTATATTGATCAAATTTATATATGAAAACATATTTTCCATTGGAGAAAAGATATAGTGGAAACTTTAATTTGATGGTTCCTATACTTAGAATGGATTAGGTGCTAGATTAGTATTCATTACACCCCAAGGAGATATCATTCCTAGATCATATAGGTTGAACTTTGAATGTACCACTAACATTGTAGAATATGAAGCTCTTGTCATAGGACTAAAGACACTTTTTCTATGGAAAATCAAGGATTTAAATTTATATGTGTGTGCTAAAAATGTGTCACACTTCTATGGGTCATTCCATCCAAGTTTGCTCAAGAATGAGGCGTCAAATATCAACTCATAGCTCCCTAGTCATGGAGTGCAAAGGTTTGTAATGGAGGTCCTCAGATTGACCTATTTGTGCCCCTGCAAGTACACCATGAAATGGGAGATTCAAAGAGAAAAAGCAAGGATGCTAGTAACCATGATCATACAATATGCAATGAAATGAAAACTATTTTATATGATTGCAATGCATGAAAGGAAATTAATCTAAATGATAACAATGCATGATTATTTTATGAAAATAAATACAAATGCAAGATTAATCTATGAAAGGAAACATGAATCTAATCTACATGAATAGCCATGGATGCAAGAAGAAGACAAGAAGAGAGAAGTTGCAATATCCAAGCTTGAGTGCTCA
>MU224824.1:721178-752241 GCA_018584345.1 Thuja plicata
GGCTATGATTAAGAGGCAAAAAGCCCACCACTTAGGAAGATGTGTAGAAAAAAGAACTTTATTTATTTTTATTTAATTTATTTCCTTTTTCAACAAAGAGGGATTTAAGTGGGGGTTTATTTAATTATTGATGAAATGATCAAACCTTAGGAAATATTGAAATAATTGAATTAATTACAATTTGATCAAGGAAATTGATTTGAATTGAAAATGTTGCAAAGCATTGATTCAGAAATTTGATAAATTGATAAATGGCGGCCCATAGTCAAGGCGACCATTTTAGGGTGCATACATTTGCCCCTCTTTGACTAATGTGTGATCATTCTGGGAACACATGTAGTCAAAGAATGTAGTTGAAGTGTGAGATTGATTTGGGATCACAAAATAACACAGACATCAACACCATTGTAAATAAGTAATTGACATTAGGACAAAGATAAGCCGATTGCAAAAAAGACAAGGTCAACATTGTTGTAAATAAGTAATTGACATGTCTGAGATAAGAATCTCAAGCAAGGTTACCCCAAGTGGAACAAATGATAGGATTGATAAAGTTGAATCAAGCATTGAAGTTTGATAGGTACTTCCCCCTCGTGATCGAAATTGAAATGAGATAGAGGAGAAACAACAAATTGATAAACTTGATCAAATCGAACTAAAGATAAGGTTCTTGATGTAAGATGAAAGATATAAGAATCAAAGAACCAAGGTATATCATCAAGCAAAAAATATTATGCCCCAAGGTTGAATTAGAAGAAAAGAAGTGGGGTGAAAGTGAATGGAAGATAGAAGTTTGGAAGAGGTGGAAAGAAATGGAGAGAAGAAAGAGAATTTTCTTTAAGAAAGAGAATGCCCCAAAATTAATCAGGTGTTTAAGATAGAAAATTTTGATTGAGATCACAAAAGAAGATAAGGAAATGAAGATCAAAACATGATCATAATTGATTAAAAGTCCACAAGAAAGATGAAGGAAAACACTCGCAAACTCATAATGCAGCCTAAAATGCAAACTAACATGAGGTTTAACAATGCAAGCTACATGAAAATGAAAAGGTGTACTTGCAATAGAGAAACTGTAACATAGGAATTTATGTTCATCATTCATTAGAGAATGTTAAGAAACTTATTTTCATCATTGAGCCATTATTAACGAACATTGAAAAAATCACACAATCATCACTAGTCACAAGTGCAACTATGAAGATATGACTATGATTTATATTAGATTGGAATGTGGAAAGATTCTAACATAAGCATCAAAGACATAAAGGTCAAGATGACTGTGATTTTAGCTTACCCAATTTAATATAGCAAAACCACGCTCGCATCAAGGCATAGAGGCCATGATGACCAGCAGAACGGTTGTGCAAAAATAGTGAAGCATAAAGCAAGAAGCAAATAAAAACATCGCCCCAAGTCCTCTAGCTAGGCATCCCGGAGATACTTATTAGACAAGGACACTCAACAAAAATCAATAACAGTCAGCACACAAAGAAAAGATCATGACATAGCTCAAGCATTAAGTGTTGTGTTTAAAAATTTAAGTGTGTTAACTAATACCAAGTTTCGAGGATAAGGATCGAATGCTTGCAAGCAGGTAAGACCACATGACAAAACTAGGTAAGACCAAACTGATAAGTGTTGAAAAACACTCAAATTCAAGGGTTGTATTGAAAAATACAGTTGGGGTAGTGTTGAAAAAAAAACCATTTGTGAGGTGTCCTAAAGACTAACGCAGCCAAGAGACCAAAGCTAACACAGTTATGCCCCCTAGACAAAGACAAAGACCAATTCCAGACCAAGGCAACAAGGACAAGGCATGATGGAGAGAGGCTAAGAGTCGAGGACACGCACTAAGAAATAGGGGTGCAAAGGCCTCAAGTAGCGCCTATTTTCAGGTTTTCACCACTTGGATTTTATTATAATTTTTTCTGTTTCATTTTTTCATTTTTCTTCTTCTTTTTTTTAAGGACTTTTTATAATTTTTTTTTGAATTTTTGCTCCCAAGGCGCCTGTTTCCAGGTTTTCACCAAGGCACATTTTCTATTTTTTTTGAATTTTTTGATTTTTTGATTTTTTTTGTATTTTTGGAACATATAATTTTTTTGAGATACATCAAAGCGCCTATTGCTAGGTTTTCACTAAGATGATCATTTTTTCAGGACATTTTCCAATTTTTAGAATTTTTGACAATATATCATTTTTTAGATTTTTTCAGGATCAATAATTATGTACAAAGGATGCCCCTAGATAGAATGGGCATCAAACTCCCAAGCAAGATCACATCGTGCAGTCACAATGTTTAGCAAGGTAGAGGACAAGAGGGATTAGCAAGCTAGTGGAAGAGATGGAAGATGAGAGAATGAAGGAGAATGAAGGGAAGAAATCCTCAAAGGCAAACTCTTTAAGAGTACCCAAGCTAGGGAAAAGAAAAGAGACATCATGTAAAGCACATTTGGAAAGGAATGAAAGGCCGGCATAGGATAAGTCACAAAAGCGTAATGCAAGAGCAGGAAAGGATGCAGTCCAAAGGAGTAAACATATCAAGAGGCTTCATAGCACCATGTTTTACTCTCTTTTTTATTTTCAGATCAAGACCAAAGGGGAAAAGGATAGCGATAGACAAAAATGAATGGAGGAAGATAGATATGAAGGCTAAACATGAAAGGAATGAAAGCAAGATCATCGTAAGATAGCTCACAAGATAGCCCAAATGTTCGTGTATAGGTCAACATTGTCAAGATCAAAGAGAGAATACAAAATGGATGAAAGATGTAGAAGAACTACGCATGATGCCTAATTGTTAGGTTTTCATTATGGTACCTATCCAAGGCACCACAAGTGAGTGGTTTTTGCTATAGGATGAAATTATTTCTCTTTTTTTTTTTAATCTTTTTTTTTTTTTTTAAATCTTTTTTGGAAGAAGGCAAGCTTTTTAGATAATGATCCTTGAAAGGGTAAACCATGATATCCCAAGGATTCAAAATGATATGCTCAAAGATGTTGTTAGGGAAAGGAAGATGAAAGAGAAAAATGGAGGATAAGGTTTTATGCAAAGTGAGTGAGGTTGGAAGATAGGATTAATAGACAAATGAGGAAAAATGATAGAAGGTAGAAGGATAGTGATTGGAAGGATTGTGAAAGGGTAGACGGAAAGGAAGGAAAGATCAATGTTAATACACACCTTGAAGGGTGGCGAGAGGATGGAGGAAATGTGAATGAAGGAATATGTGAAGAAATATGGTGAATGGATAACAGAGGTTGCAGTTTAGGCACATGGAATGAAAGAATGTTTTTGGAAGAAGATGAAGTGGAAGCCTTTGGAAGCTTGAATGTCAACTTCACTTGTTTCTAAACAAGAGACTCTTTCAAGAGAGACTTTGGAATCCATATAGTCATAGGATTTTCATTTCTTTTTGATTATTTAGAGAGGATATCTTTGATGATGGATTTTGGAATCCATGCTCCCATGTTGATTAGAGGAGACATGGTGGTCTTATTTTTTAGATGGATTCTTGTATTGCTTATTTTTATGTTATTGAACATTCAAGTTTCTTCCAAAAGACTTGGGACTTGTGGAGGAAGAAAAAGAATATGACCAGTTTAGATGGGTGGATGGATGAAAAGAATTCAAGGGTATGCATCTATGTTGATCTTGAGGAAAGATAGGAGATGCAGGGATGTAAGGACTCAAGATGGATGATGAATTAGGAGGGTTAGGAGGGGAAAGTGAAGGGACATAAGGAACCAAGATGGAAGGAAAATGTGAAGCCCTTAGTATTGGTGGAGGAGGTCCAAGGATGGATGTGGAAGATGCAAAAGGATAATCAATAAGCTCATCAGCATGTATATGACAACCAAGGACATCAAAATCTTTAGAGTGACCATTAGGATTTTCAATAGGATCATGAACACCTTGAATAGGAGCACCTTCTTTGATAGGATTGTTCGAAGCTTGAAAAGACTTAGGAAGAGTAGAAAGTGGAAGCAAACATGGAGTGGTAGAACAAGAAGAGGGAAGACATTGATCTTGACAAGGATCTTTGGATAGCATAATCACATAATTTTCCTCTTTATTTTCAATAGGCTTACTATTGGAAGTAACAACACCATTTTTAATAACCTTAAAGGAAGTATCATCTTTGGAAAGCGTAAGTGGGGTAAGGTTATTTTGATTGTCAATAAGCTCAACGATATAAGTAGTGACTTGATCTTGCTTAGGAGAAGAATTAAGACATGGTGGAATGAATGAGAAAGGGCGTGCAGGATCAAAATAACCATGAAACAGATAAGAGACATCATGAAAAGGATTGGATGACATGGAGGTTTCTTGATCTTGATCTTTCTTTATGTTCTATTCTTTATCATTTTTAGAGTCATCTTGACATGGAGCCACTTCTAAGGACAAGGAAGCATGTTGGAATTGTATGGGAGACGTGGGAAGAGATGGGGAAGGATTAGCTGAAGTAGGTATTATAGCATATAAAGGCTTAGGATCTTTAGGTTTAACATTATTGAAAGTATTTGCAGCCAAGTGAAGGTTGGCTTGAGTTTTTTTAAGAGGTAGCCCTTGAGAATAACTATAGGGAACCGCATGAAAAGTATTAGGACCTTTGTTGGATGAAGGATTTGTGAAAGATTTGGCAACTTTAGGAGATGTATGGGTATTGGAGGAAGTAGAGGATGGAAGGGAATCATCAAAAAATAAAGGTTCATCATTAACATGATCTTTCTTGAGAGTGTAATCTTTATTTTCAGCATGAGAATCCTTAGAGGAGAAACTCTTATGATATTTTCATTTAAAATCAATGCGGTGAAGTTTCTCTTCCTCAATAGAAGCATCAAAGAGGTATTGCTCACAAAATTCATCAAAGTCTTGTTCAAATTTAGAGTCATAGGGATAACCATCACAATATCTCCAATAGGATGACCAATTACCAGTAAGAACAAGCACATGACAAGGACTCTTAAGAATAGGGGTGTCATAGGTATCACTACATTGTCCATCATCATAGTCATCATAATCATCAGAGTCATAATAAATGGGATCATCAGAGTCATCAAAGATGGGCATGTCATTCTTCATGGAAGAGGTATCATAAGGGTCATCATGTTTCTCATTATGGTATGTCTTGAAAAGAGAAGTATGACTCTTGGGAGAAGTAGAAGAAGAATGAGATCGTGAAGAAGAAGAAAGTGAAGACCTAGTGGAAGAAGAAGAATTGGATGATGAGGAAAGATGAGCAGATTTAGAAGATGAAAGATGTTTGGAAGAAGGAGGTCATGACATGATCATGTACATTATCCTAGCAAAGGCATCTGATTCAATCACTTTTTTCTGTATTTCTGTCCTAAGTTCATCACCCATGCAATTTTCAGAGGAAAACCACTCGTCAAATTGGACAACGAGTTCAAGATCATCTATTCTTAAGAGAGGTTCCATAACAAGATATTTGGAATTCATGGTTCTAGAAGAGGAGGAATCAAGCATGAATAGAAGAAGGTAGACTAGATAATAAGAGGAAAAGAAACATGAAGATCTTAGGAAGAAGAGGAAGAAGCGTGAAGGAAGAAGAGAAATGATGGAAATGGGAGACTAGGAAGACATGTGAGATGTGGAAGAAAGAAGACCAAGAGTCATCTTGTGCAACTTGATACCATTTACATTCACTTGGATGTTGAGCAACATGTCATCGCACTTTTGGGGAGATCTATTGAAGTTGTTATCACTCGGGAACTCAGATTTGTTCGTTTTAATTGACCAACTAGACGCATTAATAGGTTTTATCATGAATTAGGCATGCAAGACATGAATCAGGGAGTTCAAGAAATCAATTATCTTCAAACAATGAACAAGGGACAAAGCAACCTTGCACATGAACATGGATAGTGACATAGTATTCTACTCCATAAGAATTTTTCTTGTGTATGTTCTCAAAATGTTTTCCAAACATATACATAGTCCTAGAGAATAAAAATTTGGTTGCACTATGGTTCTTAGTAATGGTTTGACCCTGCAACTTTTTCAATCTCAAGTGGGAGAAATCCAATCCTAGTGCACCGTTGTTTTGACACAGTCCGATAATTTAATCAATCAGGAGCTACTGAGGAGATCTGACAACCCAACAAGAAACTACACCCGTGGAGATTTCTTCTACAAGGACATTTATATAGTGGTTGTTGCTACCATGGAAAAAATGGCTATTACCGCTTGAGGTTCCGTCCATGTGGTTTACCAAATAAAGGGAGTGTCCACTAACCCTCTCTAACAAGGAAGACTCACAATATGGACCACATGGGGATTTGGTTTGGATTCAAGGGTTCCAAGTTTCTGATTCTCCCGAAAGGAAAAACAGAATAATCCTCTAGCCTCTTCACCTCACCCAAACATAGAAAACAAGATTAATTGACCCACTATTTTGAAATCACCTCACCCAAGGTAAATCAACAACAATGACCACCAATCTCAAGAGAGAAAGTACCAATCAAAGTTGAAGACTAAACCAAGTTTGAAGTAATGACAAGTCCTTCCCTACCCACAAGGGGATCTATCGTCAAGAAGAGCTTCGCATTTAATACAAGTGAATGAAGCCCACTCTCTCAAGATCACCAAAAATAGTGTTCATATGGCCTAATTACTATGTGAAACAATGCAAGAAAACAAATCTAGGTCCATTTTTAGAGCACCAATTAGAAATGTGATATATGAAAGCAAGAAAACACTCAAGCTAAACACATGAGATGTTCATTATTATTTCCAAAATCTAAATGTTATAGAGATGCAAAAAAATACCTCAAATCCAAAGAAACACGAGCGTTTTGTTTTTTATCCACGCAAGTCCAAGCAATCCCCATGAACTCTTACACAAGCTAGACAAGCAAAAAAGATATGCAATGTATATTCAACATATGCAAACCCTAGGGTTAGATCTGAAAATGAAATGTTAGGAGCAATAATAACCAGCAAATAATCCAAATGATAACTCACATCATGCATTGAACCATGTGAAAAATAAGTGCAAGCTAATGATTAAATTCCCTTTTTTTTAATTTTAATTTTTTTGACCTAGTCAACAAGATCTGATTTGTTTGCTATGATTTCAGCCCTAAAAAATAGAAATGCAAAGAAGAGAACCCTATTAAAAAATAGAGATCTTTCCAAAAATGTAAATTTTTTAGCAAAATTTTTTGATTTGTGCCCTAGGGACCCTATTTATAAAAACACACCATTTATTAAAGATTGGATTTTTAAGCCATTATTTGTCATCAAAACAAAAATCACAAAGAACATACCCCCTTTAGAATTCCAAGAGATTTCTAGAAATGTAAATTTTTCTGATTTGTGACCAGAAATGAATTTTCATGAGAAATCATAAAAAATTATAAATCGCAGAAAAATGATCCAAAAAATCTTATTTTCAAACTAAGACACCTGTGACCCAATTCCAACCTACAAAAAATATTTTAGACCAAAACTCCAAGCCGTTTGGGAGATATGATCAAATCTTTCAAAAAACCCTAGGTTTTATCTTCAACTCATCCTGCATAAGGGTTGGGCTTGAAAAACTTCAATAAAATAGCCATGTAAAGATTAGAAAATTTGAAAATCTAAATAAAATGAAGAAAAATCAGGAGCATCATGCCCCATGGTGGGCACCAAAAATGTGTGCTAAAAATGTGTCACACTTATATGGGTTATTCCATCCAAGGTTGCTCAAGAATGAGGCCTCAAATATCGACTCATAGCTCCCTAGTCATGGAGTGAAAAGGTTTGTAATGGAGGCCCTTAGATTGACCTAGTTGTGCCCCTACAAGTACACCATGAAATGGGAGATTCAAACAGAAAAAGAAAGGATGCTAGTCTCCATGATCATACAATATGCTAGTCTTCATTTGCTCTCTTCTTACACACTCAAAATAGGGTTTAGAAGCAATCTAATATATCTGTTCAAGTTTGATAGCGAGATCTAGATCAATGATCAAGATCTAATACCTATACCATCAAGGTATTTACAATTAATGTTTACAATAGATCATGCATAGGATAAAACAATTAAATGCATAACTAACTCCATAGAAGAATATTAAATGCATACATAAGTCAGCCCAAAAAGCTTATACAAGTCGGCCAGATCACTTATCCTCAAATTTTTAATCATTCTAGACATGTATGCAATAAACTGTTCTGCTCGGCACTTGTCATCTTTTTCGCTTGACACTTAACATCTCTGTCGCTCGGCATAATACAACTCAGCTCGACAATGTAACTAGGCAATCTGAATACTGCTCGACAATGTTGCTCGGCCTTGCATAGTTTTAGCTCAGCCACAGTGATAGACAACTAAAATTTCCTAAGTGAATAACTAAGTGTTGGTCACTAATCATCAACAGAACTTAGAGATTAACAAAGTCCCCCTTTGATATTAGTGGAAAAAACACACTTATCATTACTTTCGTTCACTTCATCAAAATGTTGCCTAAGTATACTAAGTACTCCCCCTAGGAATATACTTGGAATTATTCATACAAAAAGTTTACATGCCTTCAAAAAATATATACAAGTGTACCTATTCTGTAGTGATGTATCATATTGTATCATTTCCAACTTCCTTACCAATTTCCCCCTTGTTTTTGTCACTGATTGTTGGTGGGGTTAAGTTGTACTTATCCAAAAATTATTTATGAAGCTGTAGGGTGGATTCAAATGTAGCATCCTAGATTTCCTTAGCAATCTTCATAACTTCCAATTTTATTTCTAGCTTGGCAGCTAGACTCACTAAAATTTTTTCAGTTGAGAGATTTTCATTTCTCTGTGATAACTCCTTTGCAATTGAAATTTCCTTCTGTATTACCTCCAAGTGAGGCAACAGGCTTGTCTGAATAGTTATCAATTTGGCCCTAATTTGACCATATTTAGCCATAAGCTCGGCTATTCTCCGTTGTGCATTGATCAACTTAGTAAGATGTAAAGAACTAGAAGTAGTATCCTTACCCAAAGTAGTGCCGGTTGATCTCAAATCTAACTGTAGCTTCTCAACAAGCTGTAGATTATCCTTTGTGAAGAAGTCAACATCACATAGTTTTTAGTACAAAGAATAAACATTATCTGTAACTTTCTCCAAAATTTCTACAAGTGTAGAAAGCTCAACCTATTTTTTTGCAATGTCTTCTGAGATTTTCTCCAGAACTTTTCTCTCAAATATCCTCTTGGATCATTGTAGAAGATTTTCATTGCTGTTAATATCATCATCAGTTAAATTTTGTACAATGTTAACTAATTGATCAATAATTGGAGCTTGAGGCATTTCATCCTCTAAGTCAAAATCCTTTGCAAATATATCCTTGATGTCATGCAACACCTGCTTTTGCTTCTATTATATTTTCATCTCTTCCTGTCTCTTCTTTCTCTTAAGCAATTCTTGAAGAGTCCCTATTTGTTCAAAAGATAATTCATTGGGATCCCATTATGGAATCACAATTACCTCATCTAATGTTACATCTAGAATTTGAGACTTCTTCTTCAGAACTTTCTTTTTCTTCAAATCTGGTGAACTTATGCTTGGCTACATAATACATTTTCCTGTGACAGTGTCAATGCCCATTGCCTATTTTAATTCTGTCAGTATTGTCTGTGGATTAGGCATACTCCCAGTTTTAGGACCTGTGGGAGTGGATGATGTAGAGTGTGGTAGATCAACCAACACTTGCACTGCCTCTTCTTCCTTAGGCTTATCAACAGTATCCTTCATCACTACTCCACTATCTAAAACTATTTTGACAACCTCTAAAATAGGTGGATTCTGTGAAGTTACCTCTTGTGCATTTGTTTTCTGTTTCTCTTCACCTTTCTGATCATTGACAACTTCAATTATCTCATCAGATGTTGTGGTCTTTCCTTCTTCAATATCAGTTTCCTTAATAGGTGAATCAGTGTATGTACCACTCAGCATATACTGTTCCTTGGCATTCAAATTGCTTGGATCATCAACTATGAAGTCCATCAGGCTTTCTGCAGTCAGATCAACATAATTTGTTGAGTCTAATGCATCTTTGGTCTTGTCCTGTTCTATAGAAATCGGACCTTGAGTCACCTGTAGCTCAGGGGTAGTCTCCACTTCAACTTCTTTTATCTTTTGCTTGGATGTTCCCTCACCAAATTTCTTATCTTTTGGAACTGCCAGTCCAAAGATTTCCTTCCAAATCCTTGTACTCTGCTATACTAAACCTTCAATATCATTTTTCAAAATAGCATAACCTCTGAGATTAGGAACAAACCTATTCTTGTATTCCTTAATGAATTTGGCTCTTTATTTTGAATTTAACTCAGGTATTACCTTGGCTAGAGTTCCTTCCCCGATCTATCTCTCTATGGTAAGTGAAAATTCCCATTTGCTTGGCAGAAAATCATATAGTTCATTTGACACATGGTTTCCTATCTCTGTAGGAGTTAACTTGAAAGTATTCATCATATCCAAGAGTGCTTCCTAAACTTTGTGCTTTTACACTTTATTCAATTTCTCATACTTAATGAACTTGAAAGTTGCTAACACTGCTGAATTCCTCAAAGTGTCACATACCTCATCAATACTAGTTGGTTTCTTAAATTGTGTTGTAGGTATGTTACTGGGTTCATCAATTTCAGTCTTTTCATCATCACTATCTATCCCCAAGTCTAGTTTCCTTCTAGGTCTCTTTGCTGGCTTACTCGGCTCAGCCTTAGGAGCAATTTTAGCTTCCTTTCTAGAGCTGCTTTCTCCAACCTTCTTCTTTTCATACAATTTTGTTTGTACTTTTGCTAGAGAAGTAACAGTAGATGCTCTAGTCCTTGGATGATTAGCTACAAGAGGTGTAACCTTATATTTAGATTTTCTCAGCTTGGTTACTATTACAATTGATGGTCTTTTACCCTTAGATTTCTTAGTGATCTCTTTAGATGCACTCACTTCCTCTTCTGTAGACATATCCTCACCTTGTTCTATGGTTAGGCCTAAAGGTGCATCCTCAGGTTCTTCATCACTGCCTAAACCAACCATTTTCTTCAGATTTTTCACAATTTTCTTTCTTTTCCTCTACATAGTCCCCTCTTTTAAACTTCTTGAAATTTTAACTTTGGATTCATCAAAATTTCCAAACCTTTTTTTCTGTAGTATTAATTTCCTCAGATAGGAGTGCAATGATGGCAGCTGATGCTTCATCAATGTTAATTTCATATGGAAATGGTTCTAAGCATGTTACCTTGGGTGTCACAGCTTGGATATATGTGTTATCCATATCAACTAGAAAACAAATTCCTTCATAGTGCTTCTCCACTAGTGATCTAGGAATCCTAGCTCTTAATCTCATTCTCTTCTTTAATTCTACAAAATAGCTCCCCATAATGCTATTGAAATTACTTCCTAGTTTCTCAATACATTCACTAATCTAAATTGTAATGGGTCTATCCTTTTTTCCAAACAATATTTCCCAATGCAGGAAATTTATCCTGAATGTAAAAAAATATACAGACTAGTAAGGAACCAAACTTACATGATGAGATTTTAGCCTTTCTGATTGATGCTAGGTTCTTAGCTAATTGTGTCTGTTGTAGCTCGGCAAGATGATATGTATGATTATTCTTAACAATTTTCCATGCCTGATCAACGACTGTACAAGGAACACTGTCCAATCTACTCGACTGATAGAACTTATGTGCTATTACTCTTACTCCAAAATCAATTTCTAGGTCTTTAATTGTAGAGATAGTCATAACTCTATTGTTCCATATGGCTCCAATGTTCAGTGTAATTTCCTCTTTTCTATTATCCCTCATTGTCCATTTCCTATTAACTACAAGATATCCAGTCACTCGATGAATCATGTTTTTATTTATCTTGATTGGTCCATTATCCAACCACATACACATATGATGAACTCGGCTAAGAATAACCTTAATCCATTCATCTTTGAAACCTTATGGAAAATCTAGGGCACGAGTTAACCCTTTGTTGGCTAAATGTTTTAATTCTCCCTTCAGAACTCCATTGACACACAATTTTCTGTAGGATTTCCTCAATTCACTATCACCTACTTCACCAATCTTAACCATGTAACATGATCAAACATCATGGATCATAAGTACCTTGGGTGGAATGGATGAGAGGGCTCTGGTTAAATCATTCTAAATTGCACTTTCAGGAATGACTCAAAAGTTGAGAGGTGCACATTCATCACTCCATACTAACTAAATTTTCTCTTGTTCTCCCTCCATAATTTTAGCTGGTGTGAAAGAGCTTGTAGCTATAATCTTGAAATTAGGGTTCAAAAGATGAAGAACAAAGTACCTCGATAAGTAACACTTCTCCCTGTTCACCTTAGGATTACCGATGACACATTGACGAAATCTTTGATGCTAACTTCGTTAAGATCAATTCTGCAGATTACTCCAATCTCTCTGTAAATAGTAAAAATTGCAAGGTAAAAATGAAGTATCAATTGTTAATCCTTTATAGACTTTGAAAGGTCAAGGTAGGTAAGCAATGAATGTTCTGCCCATTGAGTTAGTGCAAGCCAGCTGTCCTCGGCTTTCTAACATAACTTGCATCTGAATCGGCTTACTAAACTCGGCCATCACAAAACTTACTTGGCCAAAAAAACTCGGCACATACTAAAGAACTCAGCCTTAGTGTCCATGATTGGTGCTCAGCACCTATATTGCAATTGGCTCATCTCGACTTTTGTCTTCAAAATATGTCCTGGTGCATCTTAACATATGCAAATATGGACTTTGGTACATTTCATGTTAGGAATTGATGTAAGATAAGAATTTTAAATGCAGTTCCTTACATACCTCTTTTAATTAGTTGGAGATGATGTGATCACTTGATCCATTGGATTGGGTGACCTCGGCTTCACTAGCTTCACTACTACATGGTTCAGACTTCTTAACCCATGTCTTGTTCATCTGTGCTCTAATTTTCTCAACAGTAGGAGAAGGTACCCTAGTCTTACAACCTTTTCTTGTATGACCAATTATCAGACAACTATGAAAAACTAGGCTTCCATTCATCCAACTCTTAGACTTTCCTCTGAAATGTGTCCTTATGCAGCTTTTTGGAACATGTCCATACTCACCACAGTAATGAAAACTATGCCATGTGTTGTAATCCCACTTGTAAGTATTGCCTTTTCTTTGTGATTTCTCATGTGCCTTTGATGTCTACTATTGTTTACCTTTAGATCTGCAATCTTGTTCTCTATGACCATATTTGTTACAGTTATAGCAATTACAATTGAGTCTAGGTGTTTTTCTTGCCTTTTTATTACATTCACATGCTTGATGTCCAAACTTATTATAGTTAAAGCAATAACCATTAAAGTTAGTTTTAGGATTGGACTTACCATTCTTACTTTGGCAAATGTTTTTTGTATGACCTAGTTTCCCACAGTGGTGGAAAACAGGTTTGTTGTTTCTTGGCTTTGCATACCTTCTTTCACCTATCTTAGATGATTCTCCATCTTCAGTGATTGTATGTTGTTCAGTGTGACCTAATCCAGAAGAATCTTTAGGTCTTCTTGATGCTTCCACCAGTTGTTCAAAGTAGCTCATAGCTGCATTGGGATCATTTACTCTATTATTAAGTTCTTTCTTAGATCTCAATTCATCTTTCAACTGATTGTTCTCAGATCTAAGATTTACAATCTCCAATTCTTTCCTACTAATCTCTTGATTCACAAGTAGTAATTGATTTTCCATGTCAACTTGATTGACTGTCATTGTTTATACATCATGTGTTCTTTCATCAAGTCTGATAGTCATCATTCTTTTATCTTCTTCTACCATAGCCTTGTCATCTTCAGCTTTATTTTTTTGTTCAACAACTTCACACATTCTTATTGATTGCACTTTTTGTTCCTTTTTCAAGTTTCTGACTTCTTCACATAGTGCATTGTTCTTTTCCAGTAGATCTGCTATTGCTGCATCGCTCTTAGTAGAATCTCCATTCTGAAATAGATTTGTGGTGTCCTCTTCCTGATAATGAGTGTCATTCATTAGTTTGGCCAAATCTTCCCTTGCAGTCAAGGACTTCTTTAATTCCTGTCTTGCTGTTTCAAGCTGTTGTAGTGTTAGTTGAATATCAATCTTTTGATTGTTAATGACTTTACTCATCTTGTAGATCTCCATCTAAAGATCTATATTCTCAAGATGATTATGACCTTTTTAGAGAACTGAGCTCTGATACCAATTGTTAGAAATATAGTAATGGGAAAGCAAGATACTGAGAGGGGGGTGAATCAGATCTTCAAAATTAAACACTTAAAACAAACTGATCCACATTCATACATATATGAATCTAATGTAATATTAGATAACATCCACATAATGAAATAAATAATTCATAACACAAGAACTTGGTAACCCATAAACCCAAATAGGTAAAACTGGGGTGGGGATGACACCCACAAAATTCTCCACTACTGCATTAATAAAGTGTGCCTGTTAAGGCTACAAAAGTTGATTACAAAATGCAATCTACCCTGTTAAAGGTCTACTTGATTAAGAGCTAAAGATCATTACAATATACCCTGTGAAAGGATTTCAACTTACAATAAAGTAAGCACTCTGTTAGGAGATTTAGAAAGGTCTGCTAGAACCACTCTGTTAAGAGATTTTCACCTAATACAATGATTAGAATGTCTCAAGTATTGATCCTTCGTTATGCACTCAGATGCTGATGATGGATCTCCTCTTTCCAGTACCTTCTTTGATCTCACAATTTGATATAACTTTACTCTGTTGTTCACTGTGTTGTCACTCTGCTTCATAACAAAATAATCCTCTGTGCATTTCACTTTAAAAATTCATTCACCACATACACTTCGTCTTCTCTCTTCTTACACACTCAAAATAGGGTTTAGAAGCAATCTAATATATCTGTTCAAGTCTGATAGTGAGATCTAGATCAATGATCAAGATCTAATACCTATACCATCAATGTATTTACAATTAATGTTTATAATAGATCATGCATAGGATAAAACAATTAAATGCATAACTAACTCCGTAGAAGAATATTAAATGCATACATAAGTCGGCCCAAAAATCTTATACAAGTCGACCATATCACTTATCCTCAAAGTTTGAATCATTCCACACATGTATACAATAAACTATTCTGCTTGGCACTTGTCATCTCTGTCGCTTGACACTTAACATCTCTGTCGCTCGGCATAATACAACTTGGCTCGGCAATGTAACTAGGCAATCTGAATAGTGCTCGGCAATGTTGCTCAGCCTTGCATAGTTTTAGCTCAGCCATAGTGATAGCCAACTAAAACTGCCTAACTGAATGACTAAGTGTTGGTCACTAATCATCAATAGAACTTAGAGATTAACAACCAAAAATGTGTGCTAAAAATGTGTCACAATTCTATGGGTTAATCCATCCAAGGTTGCTCAAGAATGAGGCCTCAAATATCAACTCATAGCTCCCTAGTCATGGAGTACAAAGGTTTGTAATGGAGGCCCTTAGATTGACCTAGTTGTGCCCCTACAAGTACACCATGAAATGAGAGATTCAAAGATAAAAAGCAAGGATGCTAGTCTCCATGATCATATAATATGCAATGAAATGAAAACTATTTTATATGATTGTAATGCATGAAAGGAAATTAATCTAAATGATAACAATGCATGATTATTCTATGAAAATAAATACAAATGCAATATTAATCTATAAAAGGAAACATGAATCTAATCTACATGAATAGCCATGGATGCAAGAAGAAGACAAGAAGAGAGAAGTTGCAATATCCAAGCTTGAGTGCTCAAATTCTCCTCCAAAATTGCTCTCTAGACCTGCAACATAACAATAGCATAAAATCTTAATTTTCAAATGAGAAAGAGAGGTTTCCTTTTAAAGAGAAATGAACGGTAGAGATTAAGAGGCAAAAAATCAAAGGCTGGATTAAGAGGCAAAAAGCCCACCACTTAGGAAGATGTGTAGAAAAAATTGTTGATTTGTGACCAGAAATGAATTTTCATGAGAAATCATAAAAAAATTATAAATCACAGAAAAATGATCAAAAAAATCTTATTTTCAAACTAAGACACCTATGACCCAATAACAACTTGCAAAAAAAATTTGAGCACTCCAGCTTGGATATTGCAACTTCTCTCTTCTTGTCTTCTTCTTACATCCATGGCTATTCATGTAGATTAGATTCATGTTTCCTTTCATAGATTAATATTGCATTTGTATTTCTTTTCATAGAATAATCATGAATTTTCATGAGAAATTTTCTGATTAAAAGATTAGAGATTAAGAGGCAAAAAATCAAAGGCTATGATTAAGAGGCAAAAAGCCTACCACTTAGGATGATGTGTAGAAACATTTGCTGATTTGCGACCAGAAATAAATTTTCATGAGAAATCATAAAAAAATTATAAATCACGGAAAAATGATCCAAAAAATCTTATTTTCAAACTAAGACACTTGTGACCCAATTCCAACCTGCAAAATTTTTTTTAGACCAAAACTCCAAGCCGTTTGGGAGATATGATCAAATCTTTCAAAAAACCCTAGGTTTTATCTTCAACTCATCCTGCATAAGGGTTGGGCTTGAAAAACTTCAATAAAATAACCATGTAAAGATTAGAAAATTTGAAAATCTAAATAAAATGAAGAAAAATTAGGAGCATCATGCCCCATGATGGGCCCAAAAATGTGTGCTAAAAATGTGTCACACTTTTATGGGTTATTCCATCCAAGGTTGCTCAAGAATGAGGCCTCAAATATCAACTCATAGCTCCCTAGTCATGGAGTTCAAAGGTTTGTAATGGAGGCCCTCAGATTGACCTAGTTGTGCCGCTACAAGTACACCATGAAATGAGAGATTCAAAGAGAAAAAGCAAGGATGCTAGTCTCTATGATCATACAATATGCAATGAAATGAAAACTATTTTAGATGATTGCAATGCATGAAAGAAAATTAA
Organism: Thuja plicata; assembly: GCA_018584345.1. Taxonomy (NCBI): domain Eukaryota; kingdom Viridiplantae; phylum Streptophyta; class Pinopsida; order Cupressales; family Cupressaceae; genus Thuja; species Thuja plicata. The sequence continues at coordinate 738,151 of MU224824.1, forward strand.
TCTAAATGATAACAATGCATGATTATTCTATGAAAAGAAATACAAATGCAATATTAATCTATGAAAGGAAACATGAATCTAATCTACATGAATAGCCATGGATGCAAGAAGAAGACAAGAAGAGAGAAGTTGCAATATCCAAGCTTGAGTGCTCAAATTCTCCTCCAAAATTGCTCTCCAAACCTGCAGCATAACAATAGCATAAAATCTTGATTTTTAAATGAGAAGGAGAGGTTTCCTTTTAAAGAGGAATGAATGGTAGAGATTAAGAGGCAAAAAATCAAAGGCTATGATTAAGAGGCAAAAAGCCCACAACTTAGGAAGATGTGTAGAAAAAAGAACTTTATTTATTTTTATTTAATTTATTTCCTTTTTCAACAAAGAGGGATTTAAGTGGGGGTTTTATTTAATTAAAAGAGGGATTTTCTTTTAATTAAATAAGATTATTTAATTTAATTAAAAAAGATATTTTAATTAAATGAGATAATATTAGTTAATTAAGATAGATTTTAATTAAATAAGATAAGATTATTTAATTAAAAAGGAATTTTAATTAAATAAGATTATTTTATTTAATAAAAATGAATTGTTTTCTTTTAATTAAATAAGATAATTCATGAAATGATCAAACCTTAGGAAATATTGAAATAATTGAATTAATTACAATTTGGTCAAGGAAATTGATTTGAATTAAAAATGTTGCAAAACATTGATTTAGGAATTTGATAAATTGATAAATGGGGGCCCATAGTCTAGGCAACCATTTTAGGGTGCATACAATATGGTGATTTACAACCTATCATAAATCAGTTCAATGGGAGCTATGATACAAAAGATGAGAAACTATTGCCATACAAAGTAATGATAGAAGAATTCAAGAAGTATTTTGATTGCATCATATTTGAGAAAGTAGCTAAAGAATAAAATAAATTAGAAAACATAATGGAAGCTATGGGATCTCTTCTAGATGTGCCTAATAATGTTACACATTATGATTTATTGGTTGAACAACTTATGGTTCCCAATTTTAAAGTATCATTGTCTGAGTTTGTGTGTGAAATTATTGGACCCAATTCCTGGTGGTACCAAGACATATATACCTAACTACAAGACCAATATATATCCCTTGAATTGTCTTGAAATAAAAATAAAACCTTTATTAGACAATCATCTCAATACGTTATCATTCTAGATACCCTATATAGGAAAGGCCAAGATGGTACACTCCTCAGATGTATTAATTTCAATGAGGCACAAATGGTTCTATGAGAGGTCCATGAACATATCTGTGGTGCACAGTCTATTGGTCCCTCCCTAGATAAGAAACTCCTTAGAGTTGGATACTATTGGCCTACTATGGAAAAGGATGCATATAAGTTTGTACAGAAATGTCAAAATTTCTAGATACATGGAGATTTAACTCGTGCACCAACACAAGAGTTGCAACCCCTCATGTCACTTTGGACCTTTTTCAATGAGGATTCAATCTCATTGGTAAAATCCACCCCCCTAAAACAATGGTCATAAATACCTTATCAAAGCCATAAAGTATTTTATGAAGTGTATTTAAGCCATATACATGAACTACATAACTGACAAGAAGATATCCAAGTTTATTCTAAATTATATTACATATTGGTATGGAATACCCCAAACTATTATCACTAATAATGGTTCCCCATTTTAAAATTAAAATTTTCATGAACTTGTAAGAAACTCCACATCTAGCATTGTTTTGCCTCACGGTACTAACCACAAAGTAATAGTCAAGTTGAGGCATCTAACAAAACCATATTAAAAATCCTTAAGAAGATTGTCAATGAAACTACCAACGATTGGAACCTCTAATGTAATTCCACCTTATGGGCATACCAAAATAGATTTTATACACCCACTAGATCCACACCCTATCCCTTAGTTTGTGGAGCACAACTATTTTTCCAATTGAGGTCAATTTCCATCATTGCATAAATAATTGCAAAATATTATCACAAATGAAGATTACCACATGTATTAGCTACATGAGTTGGAAATTATTGATGAGAAATGCTAGAATGCCTTGAATCATTTGTAGGCCTATCAAAACCATCTTTGAAAAATTTATAATATGAAGGTATGGATCAAATTATTTGATATTGGAGACTTGGTATTATTGGAAAATCACAGGAACTTGGTTGACAGACAAAAAATCAGCAAGTGTGAGCATAATTGGTTAGGTCCTTACCTCATCACAACATTATATGGAACATGTTCTTATCAATTGTACACACAATAGGGTCAGCCTCTTGAGGACCCCATCAATGGTATGCACTTGTGTAAGTTCTATACATATCTCTTAGAGTATCCATTTTCAAAATAAAATCCTAAAATAATCACCTTGATGAAAACCTAGAAAATAGGCATATTGTGTGGCATGAAAACAATAGAAAAATAAGAGAAACAATTATTTCTACGGTGAAAACCATCTTGGTGGCAACTTGGCCAAGTACCATAGTGAAAACTAGGCAATCTAACGCCATGTGTAGAGCCTTTTTCTCTACTGTCTTCCCTCACATTGTCTGACATGCCTATCATAACTACATTGTCATATATTCTACACTCCCACAATAATCATAGTGATCTACTATTTCTATCTTGAAATCCACCAATCATCCTTGATTTTTCTTCCTTTTACCCTACCATGAGTAAGTCCACCATGTCAATCTCATAATAAATTTCCTTGTTTCCTGAATGGGGGCAAAACCAATGTCATGATTCTTAAAATGTCCTAAAAAGATACCAAAAAATGATAAAATGTCCTCAAAAAATCCCTAAAAAATAATAAAAACATAAGACATCCCGCAATAAATTTACATTTTTTCAATTTTACATCATCAATAAAACAATCCTATTTCATTAACAAGTATTGAATGGATGTCAAACATAAGTTTGAGATTTACAAAATTGCACATTAACTGACAAACTTATCAACTGGTGCCCAATCAAATTAGTCATTGTCTTATCAATCAGTCAATTATAATTGATACTTTTTTCATATGGTCATTATGTCCTATATAGAGGATGGATATACTTGAAACTAGACAGGTTAGTCTTATACGAAGCACGCCATTCCTGAAACTAGACATCATTATCATCTTCAATGTCATTGTCAAACAAAAACATAACACAAACACAAAATCAGTATGGTTTTTGGCTTGTTTTCCAAGTTAGTCTTATCTTATTTTGATTTTTGTAAATCATGTTCCTATGCATCTTTGATATATCCACAAGTGATTAGAGATGTTGAGATAGTTCATGACTTTATTTTTCTTTCTCTATTATTTTTTGTATGTTTTTCATGAAGTTTGAGGAAATATATTGTAGGTGTCTGTGATTGGCACATTTTCATATGAGAAAATTATCTAATGTAGAAAATGTTGCAATGAATAACAATGCTCGTGAATTTAGTACATACCTTGACCCTTAATTCCCAATATCCAAACATAATAATCCTACTAAAATAACCCTAGACATAATAACCCCATCATAATAAACCAAGGACAAAATAACCCAAGTTCATAATAACCCATGGAAAAAATAACCTGTGGTCAAAATAGCCCATGGACAGAATAAACCGTGGTCATTTTAGATCAAGCTAGTAAACTAGAAATGACATAAATCAATTAGAACATTAGAATTTAGATCATGTAGAAGGAATTAAACCAAGTTGAAAGAATATTTTAAATAGAGGTCATAGAAACTTAAAAAATGAAACAGTATTAAAATGCATCATGCATATTGTTCTATGTTGCATCCCCAATATTTGAAGTGTCGATATTTTTCCAATTCTTATGCCATTTTTTCTCTCCAATTTGCATGACTATCTTTTCATGTGCCCAAATGACCATAAATAGTCACAAAATATATTTATTAAACTAAAATATAATCACTTCCAAGCACAAATTGAATGAAATGAAAGACTGAGGAGACTCTGCAACCCATAATTAATTATTTTAAAGACACGTAGATTGGCAGACTAACCAGAAGAGGCAATAGATGATCACCCAAGTTTCCAGTCACAATGTGGAATTTCTATACAGCTATTCAAGTTTATCTTCCCAAAAAGAATAATACTATTGAGGGAAGGAACAACAGATTAGTGAATTGCTTCAAGCATTGCACAACTCAGTCTAGAAATACATCAAAGTAGTGAGAAAATAATAGGGTCTCCAAGAGAATAAGATAGATAAATATAAGGTTGGATACACATGGCAACCAAGTAGGAAAAAATATCATGAAATCAGAGAAATAATAAAAATATTGGTTGATGGTTTTGAAAACCATAACATTTTATATTCTATAAGAGGCATGGCTCATAATTTGACACTTTAATTGGAAATTTGAATAATAAAGTTTTTCAGCAACATACATGTAATTTATAAATTTTATTTTCCTTTCTCTATATTCTTATAGGGATATTATGATGCAGTCAAGGATGGAGAAACCTCAAAAGATTAGTATGATCCTTGCAGCCATTATAACACCATGAAAATAACAAGAACAACAAGCCAACAATGAGAAAATGAGAGACCACCCTTCAATTATGATCGATGAATCAATTACAATAGATCTACAACATGTAGTCTCACATGCCAGACATACATGCCTGATTATGATCAGAAAACCCTTACAAACCCTCGCCAAGATGTGCTAGATAATCTTATGAGAACTCTCTTATCCCTTAGGAACAAGTCCATAATCTTAAATAGAAACCCTAACATCTAGTCGGCCTCAAAAAGATCACATTTTCCAAGAATAAGAAAATGTGTTACAACAATTATGCCAGGACCCAAAATAACTGGGTCAACCTCCAAGAAAAACTATAAGAGATGTGATCATACAATAAGGTTGACCTCAAATGTATATGTGATCTAGCACAATAGCATGCATAAATTCCAACCGATAGATCGGGTGAATGATTGGAAACCCAACCACATATCGGTAACATGAAGAACAATACACCCCCACAAAGAAACTACAATAAATCCTGTGTGATGAAACCAAATGAGGTGCGATCATAGGAAATTATTCATCATGAAGACATGAACACTCAACCACGCCCACAACTAAAAGAACAAGAAAAAATATATCACCAACATAAATAGTAGACTGAAAGAAAATATTTTTGGTTGATGCAATATTTCCAAAATCCCAAGATGCTCCTGCATCAGACACCCGGGGTAATTGAAAAGTGAGTCCCTCACTTTGCAAGGGCCAAAGGAAAACTAAATAGGTCAACCTCAGTCTGATAAATCCAAAACTAGATAAAATATTTCATTTTAACCTTAGGCTTCCCAACCTTAAGGGTCAAGAAGTTGAACCGGTACACAAGGAATTTCTTCCTTGTCAAATCGGATCTGCACATCCTCTGCACCAAATCAATAACCAACTTTCTAAAAAAACTAAATTGATCAACAATAGACCCACAAACAAGATCTACAAATCCTTCTCTCATCTTCATCCACTCATACTCATCACACCTCTGTTCACTATCTATTATCAATTCACCAACAACAATGAATTCATCAACCACTTTCATTTCATCGCCATGCTCCTTCATCCATGTTTCTTCCATCAACACCATCATCTATGTCTTCAAATCAGTCTTCATCTTCACTCTTAGTATGTCCATTCTCAAGCCCTCATATACATTCCTAACAAAGGAATACTTCTCCTGCAATGCAACACAAGTGATAAAATCTTCTTTCCCAAAAACAATCTGATCAGCCTTATCAAAGAACCACATGCAGTCTCTCTCACTCTCTCTAAGTAATATCTACAAAAAATAGCATCTAACTAAGACAACTCTGTCTGCAAATATCCTTCAGTAACTTGAACATAACCACAAAAGGAAAATCCATCCAAAACAACCTCATACTACACAAAAAAATTAACAAGACTAAGACTCTTACTACTATCCTTAATAACGAAAAACTATCCAACTAATCCATCTAGGTCAATAGTTTCAACCAAAGATAATTCAACTATGCCAACATTCTCAACAATTTCATTGTCACCTTTAACAATAATGTACTCCTTAACTTCCTCAATAGATGTAATTGATATATTATTCTTAACCACATCCATATCCACCTTACCTACTTTGTTTTCATAAATTTCTTCCATACACGAAGTCAGAATATTCATAGATTCCCTTACCTCCTCTTTTACTACTGGAACCATTGTTAGTTTCTTCCTCTTTTTAATTATCCCGCTAATAGGCCATAAAATCTTCTTCTTGATTGGTAAGTTCCATTTCAACATTGTAAACTTTATCTACTCCAATGATTTCTTTATGTCTCTAATCCCTGTTCCAAATCTACTTGTCTTGCTTCTTCTTCATCTAAATCTTTATATCCTTTCATCATTTCCATCTCTCTAGAACATCTCCTAGCCATCTTCACAATCCTCAGTCACTGTAGGTCAGATCCTCTCAACTGTCACCCCACAAGAAAACCCCAAAGATGCAAAACCTTTCTCTAATACCACTTGATGCAGTCAAGGATGGAGAAACCTCTAAAGATCAATTTGATCCTTGTAGCCATTATAGCACCATGAAAATAAAAATAACAACAATCCAACAATAAGAAAATGAGAGACTAGCCTTCAATTATGACCGGTGAATAAATTACAATAGATATGCAACATGTAGTCTCACATGCCAGACATACATGTCTAATTATGATGAGAAAACCCTTACAAACCCTAGCCAAGTTGTGCTAGATAATCTTACGAGAACTCTCTTATCCCTTAGGAACAAGTCCATAAGATTAAATAGAAACCACAACATCTATTTGACATCAAAAAGATCACATTTTCCAAGAATAAGAAAACATGCGACAATAATTAGGTCAAGATCCAAAACAACTGGATCAACTTCCAAGGAAAATAATAAGAGATGTGATCATACAATAAGGCCAGCCTCAAACATATATGTGAGCTGGCATAATCGCACATGCAAAATCCAACTGGTAGATCAGGACAATGATTAGAAACCCAACCACGGATTTGTAACATGAAGAACTGTACAGCCCCACAAAGAAACTGCAATAACTCTCGTACAATGAAATGAAATGAGGTGTGATCATAAGAAATGATCCATCAAGAAGCCACGACTGTAACCAAAAAGAACAAGAACAAATATATCACCAACAAAAACACCAAACTAAAAGGAAATGTTTTTGGTTAATGCAATATTTCCAAGATCCCAAGGTTCTCCTGCATCATATTTTGTCCAAGGCTTATTTTGACCACAAGTTATTTTGGCTTGGATTATTGTGAACCTAGGTTATTTTTTCCTTAGGTTATTGGGATTGGATTATTATGTCTAGGGTTATTTGGGTCGGGTCATTATGTCCTACAACCTTAATTCCCATACCCTTAGATGGATGAAAACATTCCTTATCTATTTTAAGTTCTTGTTAAATGAAAAAGGAACATCCCATCTTGATCTATCAATATCTTCATGAGGAAATACCCATTTTTCTAAATAAAAGTGGTTCAATGATAATAAAAACAATTGCTCAAAGTGTGAAGATTCAAAAGAATGTCGTATTAATAAATTTCAAGTTTCAATGGATGGTTCATTTTTACCTAGTTAATCCTAATTAGTCCTTGACCTAATCATTTTACTAATATTTCTTCTGTTAGTCCTCATAGTCATCATAGTCTAAGTGTTCTATCACACCAAAAAATAAATGCATCTGACATACATAGCATGTTAGTGCATAGATCATAAGCATAATCGTATAACAGTCGCATCACATCATATATCTCAAAATATGCATAGAATATATAAAAACATAGATCATTATTAGGTCATTAGGTGCATCACATGTAGTAGTTAATATAACCATATTGTCCATCATAAGAAGTACATGCACATAGATAACATCATATCCATTAATAAAATCACATAGAAAGTGTCAATGCATAACATCACGATCATGATAAATATAATATGCATCATAAACATATTAGGACATATAAAATTCATCACATCATCATAAGTATCAAACATGTGCATAAAATAGAATGCATAACATATAACTCAAAAATATGTTAGAGCACATCATGATGGCTATATAATAGAGCTCATAAGCTCAAAAATAATATGTATATGTCTACAATGAAAAAATTAATGATCAAAAGGTGTTGCCTCTTCCCTCTGATCCAGTGGGCCTAGGTAGTGTAGTTGTAGAGGGTCCTACCTTAGTTTTCTATCCAAAGAACTCTCAACCGCACATGGTGGTCTTGGATGTGCTCTACTTTGTGACCTATGAGAAGATGAGTAACTCCAAATAGGATTATTGGGAGGAACTACTCACTTTTGATGATCCCTCTTGTGTCTAACCTCCTATATAGCATAATATGTCTAATCTATGGTATGCTGGAATTTTAAATCCTATATACTATCAATAAAGGCCCAAACATCATGCTCTTGTTTCCTCACCCTAACAATGGCCCCATCCCTCTCTTTCTCCATAATGGCCACCCTAATCTCCAAATCCCTCACTTATCCTAATTCCAAATCCCTCTCTATCTTTGTAGCCTTATTCCTTGCCTCTATATCATATGGTCTCTACTATAGGGTCCTTATCTGATCTTGCAAGGTCATCATCTACGCTCTGAGCCCCTGTGCTCCATGGTAAGTGATATCATGCAACTGATAATATAACACTTATGCATAGATGGTGTTGTCACTCCACATACCTGAAAACATTTACCCCTAGCCCACCAAAAACCCATGTCCACTCCTATTAGGAACTAATATCCCTACAACTAATTCACATAACAACCCAAAGACCATGTCATAAGTGTCCACCATATACCTCCATCTAATCTCATAGTGACTAGTCCCTAGCTCAGCCTCTCTACACTCAATAAAATCACATATGGCTCCCACTCCTACCCATGGCACATAAAATACCATCTCACCCCTAATAGGAAACATCATTATCTACCACACATCCTCTAGTATCATTGTGGACTCTCTAGTATGTAGGTGAAAAGAGGTCCTCGAGTCCCTCTCTCGCACAAAGTAGTAACCAGTCCCTTATTTGCCCTAATATGAGGCATAAAGGTCACATGAAACAATCCAAAAAAATCCAAATGGGTGCGGTCAAATAGACAAAAATGATGTCTAAATGCAAGGGTCTCAGGATGATTCTCCTGATTAATCATTACTGAGTCAACAATCTAAACAAGCAAGTACAAGGCCCAAATAAACTAAAATAAATATGTCTATAATACCCATAACATACAAGAATGCATTTCCTAATTCATCACATGTCAAAATGCATTAGTTAATTAGTTATATATCCCTAATAGTAAAATGTGTCACATCACTAGTACACTTGTGTCACATCATTTTCATTTGTGTATTAAATTAGTTAAACACCTTCATCAAATATTCACCTAGGTCTAACCCTACAGTTGTGTCACACCGTTACAATGTTTGCATCACTTTACAAGAGAATGTGAGTCATTTACAAAAGCATACACCTAATATTTTTCAAGCAATTGCGTCACTTTACCAATAATTGCAATGAAAGTGACAATCAATTGTAATTGTTTCCTCTATGTTGAGCTAAAAATTTAAATTTACAAATTACATGGAAAAAAATACATCAAATCACAAATTCTTATCGTTGGTCTCATGCATTCTTGATGTAGGATCATCTTGGGATCTTAGCAATCTTGCATCAACCAAAAACATTTTTTTTTTGTTTTCCTCTTTGATTTGTCTTTGAGTTTCTATTTGTGATTGTTTAGTTTGGGTATTTTGCAGTTGCGATCCTTATCACGTGTTCTTGGAATCATATTGAACCTTTCCCCAGGTTCACACATCATTTGGTTACTTTGGACATAAGATCTATGTAAGATCTTGGTGGGACTATATTATTCTTCATGTTTTTTAGCCAGTTTGTGTTTTTTCGATCTTACAAAGGATTCCCCGATCGGTGAAGCTTAACGACTCATTTCTTATTTCACTCATTGGAAGAAGATTGTGATGATTTGGGTCCTGACCTATATTTTGAAATACTCTTTCATGTTCTTGGGAAATGTGATCTTTCTTGGCCGACCTGTTGTTTGCAAAGGCTTTATAAGCTTATATATTTTCTCTTTGTGGGGGCTATCTTTTGGGGGGATAACTAGAAAGGGAAGCTCTCTTAAGATTATTTTTTTGTAGGTGAATGCTAAGGATATTCTGATTGTTATCATGCATGTATGCCTAACATGTATGACTGCATGTTGTAGATCCTTTGTATATGATTTTTTTTTAATATTTGAAGACTGATCTTGCATATGTCTTTGTTGTTACTTATTTCTATTGCGTGACTCATGTTTCAAGGATTGGAATGATCTCTTTGAGTTCCCTCCATCCTTGACTGCACCACTTATGGTTGATGATAGGTCTACACTCGCTCACTCAAGTGAACATCACCTGTATTTTCTTTCATCACTCTCTAAACACACTTGAACACATCTTCTTCTCCCTAAATCTCTAATAGCTCGATGTGCATAATGAGTTGAAAATGAACCTCCTAGAACCTATTTATACCTCCCCAATCCCTCCTTGATGGACATGCACCCTATAGAAATTGTATTGGTCATGTATAAATTCAACTTCTGTAGCCCATAACTTTTGCCCGACATATCCATTTTCTGATATGTTCACTTCATTGGATTCCTCATCTTGGTGTCCACAAATTGAGCTCTTATTTACTTTTTCGCTCAATGTTTTGACAGGGCAACATATTACCTAGACACTGCCACATCTTCATTTAGGCATATTGGGGCATGATTATAATTAATTATTCTTTGAAACAATGCCTAAAAATGCATTATCTCAAAAGAGGGGCCAAATATAGACACTAAAAATTATCTTGTCACCTGCACGTGACATTTTTACTAATATTTGTCTTATTTAATTAAATAATATTTATTATTTAATTAATTGGTGTCTTTCTTCAAATTCAAATTTTAAGATCATCATTTCCTTACAATTTTAATAATTGAGTAATTTTATTTAATTATTTAATTATTTAACATTTAGTTAATATTACTTCTAGATTCCCTAATTATTCTTCCAAAAATAAATTAAATATTTATTATTATTTAATTAATTACTTTATCTAAAATTTGATTATATAAGCATATTATTTAATTTAATTAAGTCTTCTCATTTTTGACATTATAATTAAATAATTATTTAATTGATTAATTGTATTCTAAAATTAAATAAATCATTAATTCATTTAATTTTCTATTTTCCAATGCTAACTTATTCCTCTAAAAAATTTATTTAATTTTTTATCCTCCCTCATGCAATATTAAATAACTATTTAATTATTTAATTATAATTATATTATTCAGCTCCACCCCTCTAACTGCCACTGAATAAAGTTTTTCTTTTCAATCAATTCAATCTTCTAATCAATGCAATCAGTTACATTTTCAGTCTTCAATCATATAGCTAGTTCACTCTCAGTCAACCCAGCTATCTATTCAATTAGTTATGTCATGCATCTAGACAACTGTTAATCTATCTTAGTCATGTGTCCAATTAGTGTAGTCTAAATGTAACGCCCCACCAGTGAACCCAAGAGAGATTAACTAAGACATGCTACTAAGTTTGATGAACATTTTTTTTTTAAGTTTACACAATAAAATCATACAATAATACAGAAGCAATTACCATTTACTCTCATAAACAAATACAAGCATAGATTACAAAACTCAAGGGTTCCATGACGTAGAATTACATAAGACCAAAATTCAGCTAGATAACCATAACAAAATATTTCATATTAATAAATGGATAACAAATATAACATTCAAGACAATAATTACAAATTTTCAATTGAAACCATAAGGTTTATGTCAAACTCGCATCCTCCGCACATGTAGCAAGGTATGTAGTAATCACTCTAATATAACTAAGATACAATATCCAGATTAGGTATCACATGCAATACACTAATACAAGATTACATTATAAGAAATGATAAAAACAAAACCACCAATGAAGAATCATAATGAGAACAACTACAAAAGGACCAACTAGCACTGGAACAAGGATGTCGAATCTCAAATGGTAAAGAATCACTACCACCCATCCATGTGGAGCTATAAAAGTCTATCCCACCATGCTGAGGAGATAACAACAAACCCCACTTGGATAACCAAAACCAAAGAAATAAGTGACAAATAAGCAAGGGGATCCTGATAGCTTTCTAACTCTAGGTGTTCTACACATACTGCAAGGTAAGACTCACTAATCCAGAGGCAACCGACACATGTAGGAAATCTAATTTGTATATAGGAAGGTTTCATCATATATGTCTAACCCTTAAGTTTCATCTCGGTAGTCTCACTGGACCCTAGCACTCAAGTGACTATACATTGTATCAATGACCTCTTAAACAGACGAAGTCACTAACTATGCTAGACACACACCCCTCAAGGCGGAAAGCTTCATCTCATCCTCCATATTAGCCTATACTAGAGCTCAAGAATGGGTGAGGAAACATATCTTATTAATTCATTTTAAAACCCCAATTAATCATTATGTTATCACTTGTTAAGATTACTTATAATAAGTGATCCTTGTAGCCACTTGTGGGCCCCGATGCTTATTGCAAGCCACCCACTACTACACAACTAGGTAACCTACCCTAAGCTCACAAATCCTACATAGATCTAACAAGGGTACAAATATAGATAAACCTAATTCCAGTTCCTCACATAATAACAAGAGTGATCATACATAAATATATGCTCTCAGAAAATTCATAAACAACATGAGCTTATAAAGTCAGCGTTGGTAAAGAATCAAGACACAAACACATCATGGTCATAAGACAGAAAGAAACTCATTCATGGCCTCTATAACTTTCCTAAGGTCATTCTAATTCCCATACTAACATCCATAGCAATTAGTTCACCCCAGAAAGAAAACATCATTTACACCATGAAGGAACTGAAAAGAATACCACTGTATATTTAATCTATCAATGATGTAAACGAAGTTCCTTTCATTGATCTCTATTTAATTACAGAATAATTATTGTTTAAATGACCACAATATACCATTAATAAAGAAATACTTAAAATTAATGATAAAATATTAATTTAAAATAAATTTAATACTATTAATTACATTTTAAATCAAAACATAATTAATAAAAAATACAATAGAAATCAAATATAATAATGTAAAAGTTAATTAAATTAAAAATTAACTCTACTTTTATTTTTAACAAATTACCATTATTAATAATATTAATTAAAAGAAACTTTACTTTTTAACAAATTAAAAATTATTAATGTGGAGATAGATTCATTTTCCTTAAATGGAGAATAAATGATTGTTTAAGGGTAGTAAACATATTATCTTTGAAGTTTATAAGATATCCAGATAGGAATTCTTGGGTTAATCTCTGGTTTACACTATATTTAAGTGTTATGTATTTCAAATAATTGTTACCTCACACTGATTAAATGATTGTGAGCATGGTTGCACATTTTTGCCTCTTTATTGCATTTCATTTTATTTTTAGCTGAAATATCTGGGCGACTACAATTAATTTTAAGAATAATGTTTAAACCTAGATATACTCATTGTATTGTCTACTTCGACATGGCTCCTCCCCTACTTACTAGAGTCTCAATGGCACACAAGGGATGGCTTGGCCTAATTTTAACTCAACAATATACACTCCCATGTTGCATAGTTGGCTCTAACCATTTCATTTGTAATTTCCTCTGGTTGCTAGAGCCTTGGCCCTTAGGTTTTCTTGTTAAGGCTCCTCATTATCTTCTCCTTGTATGGATTGAGGGCCTCAGGATGGGTAATATCCTTGCTGATTTGAGGACTTTGTTCCCTGTTAAGTCTTCATTGTTGGCTACCTTGCTCTACTTCCTTGTTTGGGCTCTCCCTTCTTCTAGTCTCGGCTCATTTCCCTTTCATCTTTATTTTCTCCCATCTAGTTCCGTCCACTTATTATACACATAGTGATTAAATATACTCAAATGTTGAGTTATATA
>MU224824.1:752291-781654 GCA_018584345.1 Thuja plicata
TATATAGGTGTTGAGTGTTATATATATTTATACATATATAAATTCATACATAAATATAAATATATGTATAATCTTATACTTATTTATTTATATAAATTTATATATATACAAATATGTGCTAATTAATTAATTAATTTATACATATATACATTTATATATATACATAAGCATGTTAATCCATACTTATCCATGGGTATATATATTGCCATATTCCCTTATATGGTTTTGCTTTTTTTTTGACTTAACTATGATAATTTCATGCAAATATATAACAATTGTTACTGCACGGTCAAAACAAAAGTACTTCTAATAATTAGGAATGGTATTGCTAACTTGGACTTCAAGCAACAGATTGTTTGGTTTAATTTATACCAACTTTAGTTACACATGGCATTGCAATCTTTTATCAAAGATTTGGAAAAATAATTTTCAAGGAGACTTTGATCAATAGAAAGATCCCCGAATAGTTGTACTTCACTTTATATATTGCTGAAAATAGCTTAAACTTATATGGGAGTGCTTTAAGATCGGCTCATCAATGTTCTATTCACATCTGATAATTGCATATACCTAGTATGAACACTCAGGGTATCAATTTAGTTTTTAATGAAAACAATTGTAAGATGGCTATTCTTCGCTATTATGTTTATATTAGAGTTAGATATATTAGATTTTTTGGTTGTGAGCTACTAACAAGGATCTTAGTCAATGGCATCAGTGATCACAAGTGATGGCAATTCAAGAATTTGTCAGCAAGTACACCCTCTCAAGCATAAAGGTTAACAAAATATGCAAGCAAATGAATGCAGATGTAAAGAGCATTATAGCAATACTGTATCTACTACTGTGTAATGTTAACCCTGTTAAAGGAAATTGATTTGTAACTGATCTTGCATACATTGAAATGTGAGTCATAAAGTGGGGGTATGCCCTCTCATTTATGTAACTTTTTTTGGACCTTGGTCCTGGGAAAGGCTGGAGGTTTTCTTGACCCCGTTCTTTCCTACCAGCGCCCGTACTGAACGGGGTGAACTCTTATCTGTATTTTAAATTAATTAATTAATAAAATCATTCGGTTACGACCTTTTACCGATAAAAAAATAATAATTAAACTTTTTTTTTTACAAATTAAAAATTATTAATAAAACTTAATTAACAAAAAAAAATTTTAAAAAAAAAACCAAATGCAAAAAGTAAGTTTGGGGGAACGGGCCCACGCGATCCCAACCGCCGACTGAACCATCTACTATTTTCCCCTACTATTGAATAGGGAATGGGTAGATTATGGGATAACCTTCTCAATTCTAGGCCTAAACTATAACCTTCCCTCCCTCCCATCGAGCCCACTATTTTGAAGGTTGAACCCTCCCTTTTTTGAGACATTTTTCTGACTGAACCTGGGATAGGGCTCTAGAATTATGATAGGGCTATCTCTAGCCTATAGATAGTAGGCCCCCCCTACATGCAGGTCCTCCCTGCATGATTCCAGGGAGCCCCCCCTTCCGCCATGATTAGTGGGAGCTATGACTACCTACTGCAGTCTATGTTGTTGTCCGACCATCCAAGTGTTGTTCACGGCTATGCCCAGCCATGGGGTAGGTGGGAGTGGAACCCTGCCTCCCCAAAACTTTTAAAATTTTTTTTTAATTAATTTTTTTAAAAAACCATTTCATAAAACCTGAAATACAAGATACATTTTTTTCTATTTTTTTCCTTTTCTTTTTTTTGACTTTATTTTTTTTAAAGAGAAACGAGTAAGCTAATTTTTAACAAAATCTCTTTTTTTTAATAGTAGGAAGAATCACATGAATAAATTTTCCAGCATAACCCTACTATATGCATGAATTATTTTTGTCTCCAAATGTTTGTTTTGAACATGTTTTATTTATTTTTCTAGAATTTAGATCCATAGGTTTTCCAAATACCAACAAAATAATTACACCATTTAAAATCAATATACATGCAACAACAAAAATTAAACAAACATAAAGAAGCAATATTTTCAACAAAACAGAGATTTGCCAAGGTTTTCAAACCCTACCTTGGATTCCAATGACAAATATGAACATTGATGCCCTTGAAAATCAAGAATTCCAAAATCCTCCAAGCCCGAATTCACCAACAAATCTGGAGCAACGATGGCATGGAAA
This sequence comes from Thuja plicata, assembly GCA_018584345.1. Taxonomy (NCBI): domain Eukaryota; kingdom Viridiplantae; phylum Streptophyta; class Pinopsida; order Cupressales; family Cupressaceae; genus Thuja; species Thuja plicata. The sequence continues at coordinate 754,442 of MU224824.1, forward strand.
TAATGATCCCAGAATTCCTCCTAACCTTCCAAAACAACAATTTTCACCAAAATACCCAAAATACCAAAAAATCCAAAATCCCCTCAATCCTCCTCCAAAACCTATATATCTCTAATGAAAAGAAAATCCCTCATAAAGAGAACCCACTTTCCCTCTTTCATACAAACCTAGACAATAAACACTTCACTCAACTCAGTTAACTCAACCTTCTTAATTGAAAGAAAATCCTAATTCAATAAATTAAAATATCTTTTATTGTGCAACTCCTTAATATTTAAAAATAACTTGCATATAAATTCCAATTTCAATTTGAACAATTACAATGCACAAGTAATTAAATAAATATTATATTAAATAAATTAAATATCTAAATAACAAGTTTATCCATGCACTTAAATATTTAAACATTTAATAAAGCATAAAAGCTTAAATAACTCTAAATTTAAGTTAAAAATTTACTTAAATCCAAATATTAAAATATTTAAAATTTAATTAAATTCCTTAAATAAACATAGGTATTTAATTAATTCTAATTAATTAAATGCCCTATATTTAATATTCAATTAATCCAACCCAAATATAGGTGTAATTCAATACTAACAATAATCAATTCAATAAGTGACAAAGTACATCAACCAAATAATAATACACACAACTGAGACCGACCAAAGCAAAACCATAAAAACAATAGGAAGGGATCCATGAATTTACGTTACCTAGACAAATTTGGGTAGGGTAGACAAATTGATCCTCGTCAAATCTTAGGACAAAATAGGCTTAGGGTAGGGTTTCGAGTCTGGCTGTTAACTCCCCTCTTTACCATTTGAGACACATATATGGGCACACTCACTCTTGCCAATTCAAGGAAGACGATACCCAGTACTTGCAAACTTGTCATCACAAGAAAAAGCATATACATCCAATATAAATATCATAACAAAAAATGGCAGGGATCATTCGATCGTGTGGATCTCACAATGCGAGTAACTACATCTCCATCCTCTACCACATCAAACATGCCAATAAGAACATTAACACATATGCTAACCATACACATGCAAGTATGGGGTAAGTAACATCATAGTTCCATTTTCAACATATAAAAACATCATCATGAAAAATCATCATCATCCATCTACTAACACATGATATAAAAGTCATGATACAAAATCACCAACCCATTGAGATAGTAAATTCTCACATAAAATTTAGCCCAAAATAATTCGGCAATCAACTGAAATAGTAGCCTAAAAGAGTTCAGCACCAAGACTGAAAGCAAACTATGGGTGGGTATTACATCCACCCCCTAGGATTAGGTTTACTCCTGGAAGCCTGTGAACAAATAGGGATACAAATCCCGTAATCTCGTCGCGTCCTCCCAAGTCACTAATGACTCATTATTTGGGTTCCATTGGACCCTTACTTGCTTGATGGTGAGACCCCTGAGGGTCAAATCCCACTGCAGAAGAATACAAATGGGCTCCAAAGCCAGCTACCAGCCCTCTACTTGGAAGGCATTCCAATCAAGAACATGTACAATATTTGGAATATAGTGTCTAAGAACATAAACATGGAAAACATCATGAACACGAGATAGGCTGGGCAGAAAAGAAAAATTGTACGCAACTGGTCCTATCCTCTCTAGGATCTCAAATGGACCAACAAAATGAGGTGCCAACTTTGAACCCATTCTATAACGGATTGGACTCTTCTACGGACATACACTCAAAAAACTCTATCCCCAACCACAAACTTCCTATCCACCCTATGAGCATCTTTATACTTATTCTACCTATCATGTGCACTGACCAAATGCTCATGAATACGCTCTACCTGCTGCTCCATATCTCGAAGCATCTCTGGACCAAGGATAATAGAGTCCTCTAATCTATCTCAACTCAAGGGTGTACAACAAGGATGACTATACAAAGCATGGAAATGTTACATGCCAATGGAGCTGTGATAACCATTGTTATATGCAAACTCAACTAGGTACAAATAGTCCTCCTAATGAGTCTTATCTATGACATACATCCTCAACATATCCTCTAGCACCTGATTAAATCACTCTGTCTGTCCATCGGTCTCAGGATGGTATGCCAAACTGAAGTTTAGTTGCACACCAAGATCATGTTGTAATGAGGTAAAAAATGTAGAAGTGAACACAGGATCTCAGTCTGAGATAATCCTGTGAGGAATACCATGTATTCTCACAATGTCCTACATGAATACTTTGGCCACTAAAGCCACTATATAGGACGTCCTCTTAGGGGAGAAATGTTCCACCTTAGTCAACCAATCAACAGTCACCATGATAGCATCATGTCTACGAGGAGTCAAAGGCACACCTACTATGAAACCCATTGATATGATATCCCACTTCCAGGATGGAATACAATTTGGTTGTAAAAGCCCTAGTGGATGTTGCTGTTATACCTTAACCCTCTAACATTCTAGGCACCTTGACATAAAATAATTAATGTCACGCTTCATACCAAACCAATGATAGAGTTTTCAAAGGTCTACGTGCATCTTCTTGACACCAGGATGTTCCAAATAAGGTGCATGATGAGTCTCAGATAAAACTAATGTACATAGATCATCTGATGGTGGTACATATATCTAGCTAGTGTGACACAAAAGACCATTTGACTCCAAAACAAAACCTGAAAATCTACCCTCCAAAGGTATCCCTGACTCAATCTCTGACTTCACCTCCTGATACCAAGTATCTCTAGGAAGTGCTTGGAGTATCCTACTACACAAATCCACACTAAGAGTCAAAGCTAAAATATCCTATCTCTTACGACTCAAAGAATTATCCACCACATTCTCCTTACCCTAAATATACTTGATCTCAAAGTCACACTCACAAAGAAACTCCATCCACCTTCTTTGTCTAGCATTCATATTAGGTTGGGTAAAGATATACTACAGACTGTGATGATCACTGTGAAGCTCAAACCAATGTACTAATAAGAAATTTATCCATCAAACAAATGCATTAACCACTGCTGCTAACTCAAGATCATGTGTAGGGTAGTTCAACTCGTGATCTTTGAGTTTGCGAGATTCATAAGAAATCACTCTTCCCTCTTGCATAAGGACAACAATTTCCTCCAACGAAGCATCAACACAAACCATAAAGTCACCCACTGGATCAGGTATTGCTAAGATAGGTGCACTAGTTAGACACCTCTTAAGGTTCTCAAAAGCCTCCTCACACTTCTCTAGCCAAGAAAACTTATTCCCTTTCCTTTGAAGAGAAGTGATAAGATATGCAACCATAGAGAAGTTCTTAACAAACCTACGATAATATCCAGATAAACCGATGAAACTATAGAACTCAAACACATTAGTGGGTGTTGGCCACTCCACAATTTCCTTTATCTTTGAAGGATCTATTAAAATACCTTCACTAGAAATAACATGACCTATGTATTGTACCTCCTACTGAAAGAAATCACACTTTTCTGAATTGGCATACAACTGATTATTCCTTAGGCACCACAATACCTATCAAAGAAGCTCTTCATGCTCTTCTATGGATTTAGAATATACCATTATATCATCTAAGAGGAAAAGAACAAAGCGGTCTAGATAATTATGAAAGACTTCATTCATCAAGCACATGAAAAATGATGATCATTCGTCAAACCAAACGGTACCACTGTGAACTCATAGTGCCCATAGCAAGTGCAGAATGTAGTCTTATGGATATCTACATCCTAGATATGCAATTGGTGATGCCCTAATTTGAGATCTATCTTTGAGAACACCTTGTCTCCCTCAATCTGATCAAAAAGATCATCGGTCCTTGGAAAAGGATACCTATTCTTGATCACCTTGTTCAACTATCTATAGTCAATACACAAGCGTAAAGATTCATCCCTCTTTTTAACAAAGAGGATAGGTGTTCCCCACGGAGAAACACTAGGTCGACTATTTCCCTTTGCCAAAAAATCTTCCAACTAAAGCTTCAGCTCACTCAGTTCATGAGTAGTTATCTGATAAGGAGCTCTAGAGATAGGTTATGCTCATGGAACAAGCTCAATATGAAATATATGTCACACTTTGGTAGCATACCCAGAATCTCACTCAAAAAGACATCTATAAACTCCTATAGAATAGGATGATAAAGGGTCTTGTCTTCACTCTCCACCTCATCTAACTCATTCATAGATACAACAAACACTTGGCAACCCTTTCACATACATCACTTAAGTTTCATAGAGGATATCATACGAAGAGATATAGGACGTTGAATTCCCACAATCTGACAATCTTTGCTAGCATCATCTTTGCAGTGGATAGTCTTATGTCTACATTTGATGCTAGCCCCATGAGATCCTGACCAATCCATTCCCAAGATGACCCAATACAATCCCAAAGGAATCACACGAAGATCAACTGAGGTAATGAATTTACCTAGATTTAGCTCTCACTTATGGACCAAAGAGTATGTGGCTACCTTAGCACCTGAAGCCAACTCCACTTTCCATCCTATATCTTTCTTTGTAGCTACTAGCCCAAATCTCTCTACTAAGAAAGGAGAAATGAAAGAATATGTAGCTCTAGAATAAAATAAATAGAGATAGAAATACATCGAATAGCACCCAAATTCTCTACCACTGTGCCCTGGTATTCTGATTGATGGTGATCCACTGTAGAAAACACTCTATGAGATTGTCCAACATCTTCCATTGTAGGCTCAGAAGAAGGTGGCCTCTTTCCTGAATACTAAGGTGCATGCTAAGGACAATTGACTGCAATGTGACCAAACTATCCACATGTAAAGAATCCAGTCCCTCTACCATTGCCTCTCCTAGTGGAGGTTGCACTAGACTACTAATAACATCCTCTTTTGGCACTCTCTTGTGTACTCTATGTAGGCTGAATAAATTGATTGTACCTGAAGAGCTAGCCACTGCGGAAGCTCTTATACTAAGAACCATCACCCTGATTAGGAGGAAAAATGTTCTTCTGCTACTGGTTCTAATTACTCCTGAAGAAGCTAGGTAGTTTCTTGAAGTTTCCAGTGCCCTATGACTGGTTACCTTTGAACCCTAAACCTGATGCACCACCTAACTAAGCACCCAACTGACCACCATGACCCAAAGATAAGTTCATTTCTACAAGAGTAGCTTTGATTACTGTAGCCCTAAGGGTCATAGGATCAAAGAGCTTAAATCCCCTGATGATGCAAGCATTAAGCCCCCTAATGAAGTGCTAAATCATGAGACCTGAATCCTGCCCAAATATGGCATATTGCTTGAGCTCAAAGAAATTATGTTCATACTCCTCTATTGACATAGTCAACTTTCACAAGTTATGGAATTCATCTACTTGTTGCTGCCTCCACTGATCTGATAGGAAGCACTCTTAGAAGTTCTCAAGGAACAATTCCCAAGTGACAATATCCATGTAGAGCCCCAACTTCTCCTCCTTGATCTTCCACCACACTACTATAAAATGAGAGAGTTGCATAAATGCATATCTAGCCTTAGTATTGCTACTAAAGGGGTGCATAGAAAAAACCCTCTCTAAGGTAATAAGCCAAGTCTCTGCCTTTGATCCTGATCCTTTCCCATCAAAGGGAGTAGGTCATGATCTCATAAGATGTATCATATGGTTCACCACAACAGTATCATGATTAGATACAATATTCCTCCTCAGAGTACTACAGGATCTCTCCCTCACCCTCTCCTCTATTTGGGAGTTGTGAGAGACATCCTGCTCCATTGTGCCCTGATCAGGACAAAGATGATTCAAAATTGCCTACAATAACTGCCTAGTGCCTGGCTCTTCAGACTTAGCCCGATGTTCATCTCTCTTCTCATCTCTGCTCTGCTAATGAACACTTTCCTTTCTGACAATCGTGGAAGGGCTATAATTCCCAACCCTCCCACGACCACCATCTAGGCCTCTACCTCAGTCCCTAGAAACTCTAGTCTCAGGCCTGATTCTTGAAGCAACCAGAGAACCATACAACAACTCACAAAATATCTCAAAAAAAAGACAAAGATAAGAATTAGCCACAAAGGAATAATCTGAAAGAGAAAAAAAAATTATGTCTATGTTTAGTTTCAATTTTAAGTTATACAAAACCTAATGAGCGTACAATTCCCAGAGTTCCTAGTGTAGAAACTAGGCCTTTGATACCAAATGTAACACCCCGCCAGGGAACCCAAGAGAGATTAACCTAAAACATGCTACTAATTTTGATGAACAACTTGTTTTTTAAAGTTTACACAACAAGGTCATACAATAATGCGGAAGCAATTACCATTTACTCACATAAATGAATGCAAGCATATATTACAAAACTCAAGGGTTCTATGACATAGAATTACCAAAACTCAACTAGATAACCATAACAAAATATTTCATATTAATAAATGGGCAACAAATGTAACTTTCAAAACAATAATTACAAATTCTCAACTGAAACCATAAAGTTTACGTCAAACTCACATCCTCTGCACATGTCGTAGGGTATGTAGTAATCACTCTAATACAACTGAGATACAATAGCCAGATTAGGTATCACATGCGATACACTAATACAATATTACATTATAAGAAATGATAAGAACAAAACCACCAATGAAGAATCATAACAAGCACAACTACAAAAGGATCATCTAGCACTAGAACAAGGGCATCAAATCTCAAATGGTAAACAATCACTACCACCCATCCATGTGAAACTATAAAAGTCCACCCCACCATGTTGAGGAGATAACAACAAATCCCACTCGGATAACCAAAACCAAAGAAGGAAGTGACAACTAAGCAAGGGGACCCTGATATATTTCTAACTCCAGGTGTGCTACACATACTACAAGGTAAGACTCACTAATCCAGAGGCAATCGACAAATGTAGGAAACCTAAGATGTATATAGGAAGGTGTCATCATATACGTCTAACCCTTAAGTTTCATCCTGGTAGTCTCACTGGACCCCGACACTCAAGTGCCCATACATTGTATCAATAACCTCTCAAATAGACAAAGTCACTAACTATGCCAAACACACACCCCTCAAGGTGACAAGAATAATCTCATCCTCCATCTTAGCCTATACTAGCGCTCAAGCATGGGTGAGGAAACATATCTTATTAATCCATTTTAAAACCCCAATTAACCATTATGTTATCACTTGTTAAGATTACTTACAATAAATAATTTTGGTAGCCACTTGTGGGCCCCAATGCCTATTGCAAGCCACCCCCTACTACACAACTAGGTAACCTACCCTAAGCTCATAGATCCTACATAGATCTAACAAGGGTACAAATACAGATAAACCCGATTCTAGTTCCTCACATAATAACAGGAATAATCATACAAAATATATACTCTCAAAAAATTCATAAACAACATGAGCTTATAAAGTCAATGTTGGTTAAAGAATCAAGACACAAACACATCACGGTCATAAGACAGAAAGAAACTCATTCCCAGCTTTCGCAACTTTCCTAAGGTCATTCTAATTTCCAGATTAACATCTATAGCAATTAGTTCACCCCAAAAAGAAAACACCATTTACACCATGAAGGAACTAAAAAGAATACCACTGTATCTTTAATCTATCAATGATGTAAATGAAATTCCTTTCATTAATCTATATTTAATTACAAAATAATTATCCTTTAAATGACCATAGTTTACCATTAATAAAAGAAATACTTAAAATTAATGATAAAATATTAATTTAAAATAAATTTAATACTGTTAATTACATTTTAAATCAAAACATAATTAATAAACATTACAACAGAAATCAAATATAATAATGCAAAAATTAATTAAATTAAAAATTAACTCTACTTTTATTTTTAATAAATTACCATTATTAATAATATTAATTAAAAGAAACTTTACTTTTTAACAAATTAAAAATTATTGATGTTAATAATAATTAAACTTTTTTTTCACAAATTAAAATTTTTTAATAAAAATAATTATAAAACTTAATTAACAATAAAAAACAATTTTTTTTTTAAAAACCAAATCCAAAAAGTAAGTTTGGGGGGAATAGGTCCCACACACCCCCTTCCGTCGTGATTAGTGGCGGCTACGGCTGTCCACTGCAGTCTGTGCTGCCTTACGACAACTCGGCTGCTGCCGTTTGGCCAAACTAGTACTGTCGGCGGCTATGCCAAGTCACAGGGTAGCTAGGGATGGAACCCCGCCTCCCTAAAACTTTTAATTTTTTTTTTTCAATTAATTTATAAAAAAAAAACTATTTTGTAAAACATGAAATGCAGGATACGTTTTTTTTTTTTTTTTCCTTTGTTTTTAGTGTAATTTTTTTAAAAAGAAAAACCAACAAGCTAATTTTTAACAAAATTTTTTTTTTTTTTTAAATAGTAGGAAGAATCAAAGGAATAAATTTTCCAGCATAACCCTACTATATGCTTAAATTATTTTTGTCTCTAAATGTCTGTTTTGAACATGTTTTATTTATTTTTCTAGAATGTAGATCCATAGGTTTTCCAAATACCAACAAAACAATTATACCATTTAAAATCAATATACATGCAACAACAAAAATTAAACAAAAATAAAGAAGCAATCTTTTCAACAAAACAAATATTTGCCAAGGTTTTCAAACTCTACCTTGGATTCCATTGAAAGATATGAACACTGATGCCCTTGAAAATGAAGAATCCCAAAATCCTCCAAGCCTGAATTCACCAACAGATTTGGAGCAATGATGACCTGAAAATAATGATCCTAGAATTCCTCCCAAGCTTCCAAAGCAACAATCTTCACCAAAATACCCAAAATACCCAAAATTCCAAAATCCCCTCAATCCTCCTCCAAAACCTGTATAACTCTAATGAAAAGAAAATCCCCCATAAAGAGAACTCACTTTCCCTCTTTCATGCAAACCTCAAAAAAAAACATTCCACTTAACTCAGTTAACTCAACCTTCTTAATTGAAAGAAAATCCTAATTAAATAAATTAAAATATCCTTTATTCTGCAACTCCCACTTAATATTTAAAAACAACTTGCATATAAATTCTAATTTTAATTTGAACAATTACAATGCGCAAGTAATTAAATAAATATTATATTAAATAAATTAAATATCTAAAGCACAAGTTTATACATGCACTTAAATATTTAAACATTTAATAAAGCATAAAATCTTAAATAACTCTAAATTTAAGTTAAATATTTAATTAAATCCAAATATTCAAATATTTGAACCTTAATTAAATCCCTTAATTAAACATAGGTATTTAATTAATTCTAATTAATTAAATACCCTATATTTAATATTTAGTTAATCCAACCCAACTGTAGGTGTAATTCAATACTAACAATAATCAATTTAATAAGTGATAAAGTACATCAACCAAAAAACAATACACACAACTGAGACCAACCAAAGCAAAACCTACAAACACAACAGGAAGGGATCCACAAATATACGACACCTAGACAAATTTGGGTAGGGTAACAAATTGATTCTTGTGCAATCTTAGGACAAAATAGGCTTAGGGCAGGGTTTCAGGTCTGAGCATTAACTCCCCTCTTTACCAATTGAGACACATATATGGGCACACTCACTCCTACCAATTTAGGGAAGACGATGCCCAATACATGCAAACCTATCATCAGAAGAACAAGCATGTACATCCAATATAAATATCATAATAAACAATGACATGGATTGATCGATCGTGTGGATCTTGCAATGTGAGTAACTATGTCTCCATCCTCTACCACATCAAACACACCAACAAGAACATTAACACATATGCTAACCATACACATGCAAGTATGTGGTAAGTAACATCACATTTCTAATATCAACATATAAAAATATTATCATCATCTATCTACTAGAACATGATATAAAGTCATAATACAAAATCACCAACCCACTGAGATAGTAAATGCTCACATAAAATGTAACCCAAAAGAATTCAACAATCAACTGAAATAGTAGCCTAAAAGAGTTCGGCACCAAAACTGAAAGCAAACTATGGGTGGGTATTACACTAAATTGATCATATCCCTTCATTATCAATCGACACCCCACAATCTACATCGTTCATTGAAATTAAGGATTCTATAAAAAAAGGGCGATTCCTCATAATTTTTGGAACCACAATTATTGAATTATCATGTTTTCACATTGGAGAAAATTTGAGAGCCCACATGACATGAGAAAGAGAGAAACAAAGGAGAATTTTTGGTGATATAATTGTACATTGCTTATATTGATTTATATTTTTATGCATTATTGGTTGATTGTTTGACTTTTTCTTTTGGATAGGTGTATGATTTATGCAATTAGAATAAGATCTTTTGTGGTTGAATCATTCCTAATCTTCTTGCGGGTTATTCATTTAAATCTTACCCCTATACACAATTAAATAATTATTTTAATTATTTAATTTACTAATGATTCCTTCTATAATTAAATAAATGATAATTTTATTTAATTATTTTATTTGCACAAAGATAACTAAGTCTGCTAAATAAAATAAAATATTTATTTTATTTATTCTCTCTCATGCACAATTAAATAATTATTTAATGCTAATTATATTGTTCAATTCCACCTCTACACCTTCCATTAACTAACAACTCTTCAATCAAGTTAATCCTCTAATTAATGCAATCAATTACATATTCAATCATTCATTCATGCAATCATTTGTCAATAAACCAACCATGTTATCTATTCAATCAATTATGTCATTCAGTCAGTCAACTACCAATTAGTTTGAGTAATCTATCCAATCAGTCTTGCACAATCAATCACGACCATTCACCATCAAGTTGTTTCTCTTAATCTTAATCATCCATTGGAATCCAAAAATATCTAAAGGCGACTCTTCATTATTTTATAAGCACAATTCTCAAATATGTGTGCTATCATATCAAGGAGGAAAATTGAGAGCGTAAAACACAAGAAAGAGAGAAATAAGGAAGGAATTTGTGTGATATTTGCATTGATTTATTTAAATTATTTTATGATGCATTTATCATGTTTTTTCTATATTTCTTGAAGGAGTAGAGTCTATGTTGCCTAGAGTAGGATTTTTTGTGGTTGGATCCCCTAATCTATTTTCAGGTTATTTAGATGCTATGATTTTACTTTCTCAAAGATGCCAACAATCTTCCTCCTTAATGTCTTCTTTGAAGATCAGTGATGATCCTTCTTCAAAAATATTGAGAATCCAATGAGATGGTAGTCTTAGTGTTAATGTAACATGTTTCATAATAAAATTAATTATGAGTCTCCAAAAATACTTAGCAAGGAATGTTTCCTTCCCCTAGTAACAATGTTCATTTCACCTTTTCCACAGGAACCATTAAGTTTTAGTAGATAAAACTAACAAATAAATTATTAGTTTTGTTTATACCATTGATAGACCCAAACAAAAATATTCTCAACATTCCAAATAATCATATTTTCCAGGAACATACTCCATACTATGACAACAAACTGACATTGAAATAAAAATATGTGGGGCGTCCTTAGGTAGTCCACAAAATAGATATGGGACTCGATAACCATACATGACAAATTTTTGTAGTAATAATTTTCATATAAATGAAAAAAAATTAGGTTCTATCGTATTCAACCAAAAATTAATGATACCCTTAAACCATTATTTCTTACCTGGGATCATAGACGAGACTTTGTTAAGATGTTCAAACACATGAGAACTGTAAGTTAAGGCCTTGTATAGTTGGAATATTTTGAAATTTCATTGTTTTCCAATAATGTAATTGGATTATTTAGTGTAGAGAGAGTCTTCATTATTACTAAATTCATTTGTTTTTTCTTTGAATTTGAATGTGCTTTGAATTTTTTCCCATCATACCACATAATTATTGTGAATACATCTTTTATCCTACTAATTCCAACATTGTTCCAAAAAAATTTTGGGAAACCTTTTAATAGTACCAAATGTTTATCCTTGTCTTTTGAGTTCCACCATAAGGACCTATACACAACAATAGTATTTCATCACCTATGATAGCTTCACACCCTCTAATATAACCTCTACTAATTTTTCAGACCATCTAGATGCTTTGAAAAACCCTAGACCTTGATGGCATAACTTTGAAGCTTTCAAAATGGAGTTCATGAATATGCAAGTTATCCCAATTTTTATCCTTTTTTGGGATTTCCTTTAGGATCTTAGTTTGATCAACACCTTCTAGGGTTATTTTTCATTAATACATTTAACAATTCATTTAGTAGTAAGTGTTATCCCTTGGATCCTTAAATCCTTAAGCCTGAGTCCCCCCTAATTTTTAGCAAGGCAACTCCAACTCCATTTGACTACATGATTTATTAACTTCCCTCTACCATCTAGCCATAGGAACTTTCTTATAATACTTACAAATTTTCCAATCTGATATGAAGCAAAAAACTACGCAAAAGCATAATAAATAGTGTATGAAGAGAGAATTTTTTGGCAAACCTAAGTTCTTCTTGCTAGAGATAGGTAACTTATATTCCACTTACCTAATTTCCTTTAAATTTTATCAAACATCTATTGCCATATATTAAAAAGATGGAGAGATGGAAAAAGGAATTCCCAAGTATTTGAAAATTTTGGCTGGTCCTCCTGATTGCCATCCAACATTAGAGATAAATTCTAGAGGATTTTATCCCATGTGAGAAGCAAAGATTTATTTTGAGACAATTTATCTCCTCATGATTTGTAAAATAATTATAGGCTCTTAATCAAATTCATTATATTGTCTTTTTCCAACAAGAGGAAGATGGTAGTGTCATTTTGTATGGTGATAAGATCATATTGATCTGGGAGAGTAAGTCCTTTCAAGTTAGTTCCATGGTTTGTATCTCTAAGTCCATAATGTAGTGTTTTTTTATACTATGTCAAACAATTTTGGTGCTAGGGAAGACCACTTTCTTATAGATATTCCTAAGTAAAATTATTTAGTTAAGTCCCCATTGATACCATTTTTTCATTTGCATCCTTGACAATAATTTTAACAATATAAAGTCATCAAGAAATCCAATAGCCTCTAGAACAGTAAGGACAAAAATAAATTCAACCCAATCATAGGATTTTTAAAATTCAATAAAAAAGATACCAATATTTTGTCTCATCATTTTCCCCAAATCAACCCTTCCCAAATTGGTAATCAAGTTATCCAATATATATTTGCCTTTAATAAATCCTATCTGTGTTTTGTTGATTACCTCTAGAAGGATATCTGTCAATCTCCTTGATAATGCCTTTGCAAATATTTTGTATAAGACATTTAAGAATTTGAATGGACTTTGATTCAGAGAATTAATTTTAAATCTTTCTTTAGGTAATAATTTAATAGTACCCCTACTAATTTTATCTACTAAGGAACCCTTCTCAACTATTTCCTCATACACCTTCATAAGATCCTCCGTTATCCAATCCATATTAGCCTTATAAAATTTAATTGGTAATCCATCCACTCTAGGAGACTTCCCATTTATTATAGGATGGTCTATACTATATAATTTCTTTCTTGGATAGGGCAATCCCTAATCTGTTGGCTAGCTCAAGAGATATCCTTTTAGTAATTATTCTTTTGCACATCTCTTGGGCAACTTTACAATCTAGGTTTTGATCTTCAACACTAAATAATTATTTATAAAAATCATGGAAGATAATTTTTATATCATCATTAAAATACCTTCATTTATTCTCATATAGTATCGGTCCTATGGTCTCATTATCAAAAAATTTCCCCAATATATCAAAGAAATATCTACAGTGCCTTTATCACCATCTTTGAGCCAGTTCATTTTATCTCTTACTCTAGCTCCATGTACTCTACTAGTCTAGAGCTAGCTTAGTCTATTTTGGGTTGCCTTAAAATTTTCAATGAGGTCTTTGTTGTCATTAATGGGAAGTAGTACCAAGAGGGGAGGGGTGAATCAGTACCTCTAAAACTTTTTAACTCATTTCACCATTCATCTTTAGTAATCAGTCATTACTGCATTATCGACCATTATTGTTGTTCTTTCTTATGCATGTAGTATTATTCCATAATCTTTAATTGATTGTAACATTCATAGAAACATTCATGAAAATAATAAACACATAACACAAGATATGATATCACAGAAAACTCTTGTTAGGAAGTAAAAACTGCGGTGGGGATGGCACCCACAAAACTTCACTATCTACGGAATGAAAGGGAGCTGGTTAAGGATTACAATTTGATCATTTATGATGATCTACCCTATCAGGAGTATTAAAGTGGAGACCTATTAAGATATACTCTGTTAAGAGCTTTAGCAACACTAATTTAAGTGTGCACTCAGTTATGAGATTTACAATAGGACGGTTAAGCCCACCTTTCTTGAAAGGATTTCATAAGTGTACTACACTTGTTAGAATGAGTACATATGTTGACCTGACTATGTGCAATCTACAATTTATGATTACAGATCCATTAAAATAATATCACCTAAAGTGACTGATCAATACCTTTCTCTGCTCGTCGGTAGCCTATGTTCTGTTCTTGAAACTGATTTGATTCTTTTCTGTCCTTCTGCATGAAATCCTTTGTCTGGTCTCTAGATGCTCTCCATGGCTACAATCATCATTGAACAACAACTATTATCAATAGATTGAGCATTTATTTATACAAGTATTTGACCTATCTTTGAATCACGCATTACAATGTTAACTCGTAGATCCAAGGTTTACAACTTAACCTTGATCTTTAGTTTGCATGTTTTAAATCAATAAAACTAATTAAAACAATATTAAATACATTTCTTCCTCCGCACATAATGGATTTAAAGTAAATCAAGAAGCTATATATACAACTTTAGTGATTTATCTAACATGGAAAGTCAGATCCACTTTTTGTGGGATGTAACTGACTGTCAATTCTTGGTCGTCGGGTTGAACTTGAAGTTTGTCGGTGTTCCTTTGTCAAATTGATTGTCAGGTTCCCATTGTCTGTTGGGTTCCTCTCTTTTTCATTCCGTCAGGTTGTACTTTTGTTGCTCATCGGGTTTCTATATCCTTTTTTTCATCAGGAAACACCTAATAATGTTTATCGGGATGCTCAGAACTTTGCGGTATTTGGTAACCTTGGCTTCAGGTAGTGTTGTGCCCTGTTTGTCGGTGTAGTGTAAACCGATGGTGCAAATCATGTTTTTCCTTGTGTATACTAATAGAAAAATATAATGCCTTCAATCTCCCCCTTTGACATTAGTATCAAAAATTGATATGTGCATAATACTAAAGTGTTTAGTATGTACACCATGTTTATATCCTTGTCATTAAATGAATCCCCCTAACTGTATGCATCGGTATAGTATAAGTATATGTGCATGTATACTTGCCTCTGTACTATACATTCATTTTATGTTCGTTGCTCTTTCAACTAACTGACTGTACATCATATCACTTCCCTCTTTATACCAAATGAACTATATGTACATATCACAACTATATGTACATATCACTTCCCCCTTTATTTGATACTCATGATAAAAAATGTACAACTTATAAGATGCCAAAAGCTATGACAAAAATGTGCAACTTACAATGTGTCAAGAATATGTGCATGGGTGGTTTTGATGTCTTCGAGTAATTTCTCCCATTTTTATTTTAGAAGTTCTAGTGTCATGTGCTCTAGCTCTAGCCTTGCATGCATATCATAAATGTTTTCTAGGATAGACATTTATGGGGTGGAAATTAGTGTGTTTGCCTCTGTCACATGTTGTTGCAGTAGTGAAAGTGTCATTAAGAGCTGAGTTTGGAGCTCATTTACCTCATCTCTGTATTTCATCTCTGCAATTTGTATGTCTTGTCTCAATTTTCGAGCCCGTTTTATTTGCTCATTGTGCAATTTAATTGCCTCTTCATTATTTGTGAGACTTTGTACACTTACTTTAAGATCAACATCTATTTGTGCTATCTTGTTGGTGTACTCCTGTGTGAGTTGATCAAGTGTACACAATTTTTGTATCAAATTAATAGCTTCTGAGATGATTGGATCAAGTGTGCTTACCAATTCAGATAGCTTTACCTTTTTCAATGTCACTTCCTGGCTTATCTTTTCTGCTAGCTTGAACTCATACTTTTGTTCAAGTCTTTCTTCCATAACCTTGTCAGCATCTATGTTTTGAGATGTTATTGCATCTATGAGTACCACCAGTTGATCAAGAATTGGATCTTTTTTATCAATATCTACATTAGGTACAATCTGTTGAAGTATACCTCTTGCCATTTCCAGTACCTTTGCCTCCTTTGTGGCTTTCCTTAGTTTGTCTTGCATTGCTTTTCTCTCACAGAGTCTTGTATACTTGGTCAATTCAGTTGGATCCAATGTCCTTGGATCACAAACTGGAATCTCAATGATTTCATCCAGAGTTACTGGATTCTTATGCTTTCCCTTCTTCTTCTTTGAGATTTGTGGGGATGCAGATGTATGAACTACCATTGTGAGTTCATTTGTCCTCTCTGAAGTTCTTGGTGAAGGCTTGGTTGAAGATTCTTCTAGTGTCTTCTACTCAGGGTTCACCTGTCGATTAGGTGAAGACGTCTCTCCATCATCCTTGGGTGTCTCTGCAGATCTTTATTCTATTTTCTTTTCAATCTCATCTTTATTTTCTTCTTCACTCTTATCTTTCTGTGTGTCCTCTTCCACATTTTGTGTTTCTTCTTTATTTTGATCAGTAGATGTATCTTTCTGATAGTCAGTTGTAGCTTGCTCTATAGTTGTCTCCATTGTATTATCTGTGGTGTCTTTTGCTTCAGCCTCACCCTTTTCCTCGGGTGTGTTTGTGTCCTCTATAGTAGATCCATCATTACCCTCTAATATATATATTTCCTTCATTAATACAGGCATATTTCTTTAAGTGGTATCTTGGGCTATATCTAGAGTGGTGTCCTGCTCGTCGGTTTGATCTTTTTGAGCAGTGACATCCTCATCTTTTTGTATCTTCTTTGCAGGGTTTTCTTCTGTTAAGTTCATGACTGATGTCTCCTGCCATGTTTCATCAACAACATTCATATCTTTATCATTTGATGTCTTCAAATCTTGTCACTGTCCTTGATCCTTAAGTGTAATGAATATTACTTCATCTTTCTTCTGCGAATCTTTATAAGAGTCATAATTGGTGATATCTTGGATGTCAAGACTTTGTCTAAGTGTATGGGCTCATTATCACTTTCAGTATTGTCCAGAGAAATGTGCTGAGGACTTGCATTTTCTTTCTCCTCCTCTCTATGAGGTGTGTCAGTGAGAATTAATTGTTCCTCACGACTTGTTGAATCTATTGGCATATCTAGGAGTTGTCTCCATTTTGTTTCAGTCATTGTATCTAGCTCTATGAATTTGTTTTCCAGCACTTTGTATGCCCTTATCTTGGCTACAAATTTTCTTGAGTGCTTCTTCATGATCTCTTTGATTTCTTCAATCTTAGATTCGGGAGGCATTAGTGTTACTAGTACCCTCTCCCTTGCTTCTCTTTTGGTTTGTAGAGCATATGACCATTGTTGAGATATTTTCTTACCCAACTCTTTAGGTATTTGATTGAGGAATTCAGCTGGTACATATTTGAATTTTACTATTGACCTGATTATTGCCTCTTGTATCTTATTCTAGTCATCAGGTTTGAGTGTATCCCATTGCCTGATTTTCTTCTCGGTCATTGTACCATGTGTAGCAATGGATTCAACTACCTCATCAATAGTTTGATTTCTATAATTCTTCTTTACTACATCGGGCTCATCCTCTTTAGAATCCTCTAAGTCAGCTTTAGTTTTGACCATTCTTTTTCTCCTCTTTGTAGGTGTTTCCTTTACAGTTTGTTGCTTTATTCTCTTAGTTGGCTGCTTCCTCATATAGGTCCTTACTTGACCTTTCTTAAGAGGTGTGGTATCAATTGCAGTAGTTTGACTCCGTGTCATTTTCTTCTTTGAAAGAGGTGGAGGTGGAGGTGTATCAGAATCAGTTTCCTCAGAATCTAATTTCTGTTCATCATGCCCTAAAGTGATGGTGCCCTATTCGTCGGTTTCCTCTGGTTGTTCTTGTTCCTCCTCTGTAAGCGATAGAATCTTCTTGAGATTATTTACCATCTTATCCCTTTTATTTATAGTTTTCTTGATTTCTAGGCCTCTTTATCTTTGATTTGGCCTCTTCATAGGTTCCAAACCTTGGTTGCGTGTTGTCAATAGGCTCATTGATCAATGCATCAATAGCATTGGTTGCTTGATCTATATTGATTTCATAATCTAGTGGTGCTAACCAAGCTGTTCTTGGTACAACTAGTTTGATATGAGTGAAATCAGTATCCACCATAAAGAATAATTCATCCTTATGTTTTTCAACAAGTTGTTCAGGAATCCTTGTTCTTTCCATCATCTTTTCCTTGAATTCAAGGAAGTATGCAGTCATAACAGATTCAAAATTATCTCCTAGTGACTTGATTAGTTTGCTAATCTGTATTGTTACCAATTTTGTAGTGTCACATTTCACTTTTCCTACTAAAGGGAAGTACTCTTGAAAGTAGAAAAAGATACACATGATAAGTGAGCCAAACTTACATGTGTCGGTCTTTGTGAACCTAATTGTGATCATGTTCTCATCAAGTTGTTTTAACAGGATCTCACATAGATCCATCTGAATTCCTTTGGTCACTATCTTGTAAGTTGTGCTTACTGATGTTGTAGATATGTTGTTCATTCTTCTTTATTGAAAAATATTATACCCAATTACACATGCACCGAATTTTAGTTTTTCGTCGATGATGGTGTTTACTCTTAGACCTCTGCTGTCCCATTTAAATTTTGTGAGTTTTTCAACTTCTTTCCTTGAGGGATTCTTGTGTGCCCTAGGATTGTCGGTTATTGGATAACCAGTGATAGCTTGAAGGAAATCCTTTGTTATTTTCTTGGGTTAGTCTAGCCATAGCTTCTCATCATGCATTATGCTCAAGACTAACCTTATCTAGTCTGTTTTGAAGTCCCTCAGGAAATGTAGGGCATTGGTTATCCATTTAACCTCTAGATGTTTTTTTTCTTCCTTCAGGTTTCCTTCTGCATCACAAAGCTTCTTATAAGCTTCATCCATCTCTAGATCACCTAACTCAGTGATTTTGCAGTAAATATAAGACCTAACATCTTCTATGAGCAAAACCCTAGGTGGAATTTTTGAAAATGCTCCAGTTTCATCATGTTTTGATGTGATCTTTGGGCATATCTTATATTTGGGCTCTACACATGTGTTTTTATTAATCAACTTAACCACATTCCTTTTATCACTTTTGATCTTAGTTGTTCTTGACGTGGTTGCCATTGTTTTTCAAGTTTTAGGGCTTTCTTGAAATTTTGGGTTTTCTTGAAAAATGATGATAGAATACCTTTGGTGCCCTTGGTACTTACTTTGATCTGTGAAAATGGTGAATGATTTGTATGCTATTTCCTTGGATCAATTTTGAGGACGCTCTGCTTTATGTTCTTTAATCGTTCTATTTTCGCTCTTGCTTTCTCTTCAAATCGCGGGTGCAAAATGAAGTTGTCCCATCATATATTTATAGAATTTTTGCCCTAATTATTTGTCATAAATTCTCAATGACTCGTCGGGACATGAAGATGGAGTTCGTTGGGAAGACTTTAAAAATCATCATCGGTGTTGACATGATGCTCAAGATAGCTGTTGACAATTTTGCTTTTATCGATGGATATCGGTATTCTGTCATGACAACCCTTTTTACTTTGCTTCCTTACCAGTGTGTGTCAAGTTACATTAGTAACTTAACCACTTTGTGTGTTGACCGACAAGTTTCAGTAAGTGTAAAATAGCTTATCCATTATGTTCACCGATGATTTTTGGTATGTGTATACTGACGAGGTTGTTTCCTCAGAATTGTAACAATTAACATAATATGCATCTTTATTATGCATATTTTGACTATCTATCAATTTGTATAATGGAACTGATGCAAAATATGACTTGTTGAAGTGCAGTTCCATACTTACTTGTTCATCTTAAGTGGGGGTGGTGATGTCACCAGATCCATTGGATGGGATGTCACCATTTGCATTGCTTGGTCCAGCTTCATCATTGCTTGAAGATTTTCTCCACATTTTGTCTCTATCCCTCTGGATATCTTCAATGGTGTTTCTGTTGGGATATGTGCTTGTCTTTGTCATTTGGTCTTTGCAATCTTTCTTGAGATGACCAACCTTGTGATAGTGTAAGCATGCCATTCTGGGGTTTGACTAGCCTCTAGACATTTTGGTTCATGTTCTCTTGTAGTTTGCAGCAATGTGACAATATCTACCACATACTATATAGTTTGTCCATGTATTGTAGTCCCATACATATTGATTACCAATTCTCTTTGGTTGATAGGGAGTTTCTTGACCTTTAGGCTTCCATGCTTGTCTTTTCTTTTTCTAGCATTCATTAGCTGTGTGCCCATTCATCGTGCATGTAGGACAATATTTGTCCATGTAGGTTTCCTTCTTTGGTAGATCCATCTTAGACTTACATTCATATGCTTTATGTCCCTTTTTGTTACATTTATAACAGAATCCTATGAATGAAGATGTAGATTTAGGAATACCTTTCATTTTGCCTCTACACACATTTGATGTGTGCCCTTGCTTCCCACAGTGTTTGCAGGTCAACTTTCTTGGTCTTGGATTTTCATAGACATTCTTTGGATTGGCTTGATTTGATGATTCTCCATTTTTGGTAAAGCCTAAACCATTGTTAATGTTGAATCTTCATTGTCCTTCAAGAAAATCATCCATTCTTATATTTCTCTCTTCAGCCTTTCTGATAACTTTATTATGTTGTTGCTGAATTCTAACCTCATGCTTTAGTTTTTAATTTTCTTCTCTTAGTTCACTGATAGCCTGCACTCTTTCAATGATTTCTATATTCATTTTGTTTGCTTCTTGACTCATTAGAATAATCTAATTTGTGATCTCATGGTGATGCTCAACATGTCTTTGAATTTCTAACTCCTTCTCTTGTATTTTTTCTGTAATCTTTCTTCTGTCATCAATAGAAAGTGTTCTTTCTGTTTCAGCTTGTCTAGCAGAACTCATCACATCAATCATTTTTACCATCCAAGTCTCTTGACCGATTTGCATCATCTTTATTTTCTCTGTCAGATGTTGATTGATCTCCTTCAGATTTGTGATTTTCTCTTGTGATGTATCACTTGTATTGGATCTTGAAGATTCAAACAAATCTGGAATATCTTCTTCTTGATAATCTTTTTCATTGCTCCGAGTTTCCATACCTTTTCTTTCATCCAACAACTCTCTCATCTTGATTCTAGATTCTTTATATTGTTCATAGAACATCTGTATCTCAAGCTTTTTATTCTCAATATTCTTATCAAGTTTTTACTTCTCTATTGTATGATCTTTTCTCTTAAGCCTTTAAGCTTTCCAAGAAGAGACTTAGCTCTGATACCAATTGTTTGGATTAATGGGAAGTAGTACTGAGAGGGGAGGAGTGAATTAGTACCTCTAAAACTTTTTAACTTATTTCACCATTCATCTTTAGTAATAAGTCATTACTGCATTATGGACCATTACTGTTGTTCTTTCTTATGCATGTAGTATTATTCCATAATCTTTAATTATTTGTAACATTCATAGAAAAATTCATGAAAATAATAAACACATAACACAAGATATGAAATCGCATAAAACTCCTTTTAGGAAGTAAAAACTACGGTGGGGATGGCACCCACAAAAATTCACTATCTACAGAATGGAAGGGAGTCAGTTAAGGCTTACAATTTGATCACTTCTGATGATCTACCCTATTAGGAGTATTAAAGTGGAGACCTATCAAGATCTACTCTTTTAAGAGCTTTAGCAACACTGATTTAAGTGTGCACTCAGTTATGAGATTTACAATAGGACGATTAAGCCCACCTTTCTTGAAAGGATTTCATACATGTACTAAACTTGTTAGAATGAGTACATATGTTGAACTGATTGTGTGCAATCTACAATTGTTGATTACAAATCCATTAAACTTCTCATAAAAATAATATCACCTAAAGTGACTGATCAATACCTTTCTCTTCTTGTCGGTAGCCTCTGTTCTATTCTTGAAACTGATTTGATTCTTTTTTGTCTTCTACTTGAAATCCTTTGTCTATTCTCTAGATGCTCTCCGTGGCTACAATCATCATTGAACAAAAACTATTCTCAATAGATTGAGCATCTATTTATACAAGTACTTGACCTATCTTTGAATCACGCATTACAATGTTAACTTTTAGATCCAAGGTTTACAACTTGACCTTGATCTTTAGTTTGCATGTTTTAAAATAGTAAAACTAATTAAAAAAATATTAAATACATTTCTTCCTCCACACATAATGGATTTAAAGTAAATCAAGAAGCTATATATACAACTTTAGTGATTTATCTGACGTGGAAAGTCAGATCCACTTTTTGTAGGATGTAATTGACTGTCGGTTCTTGGTCATCGGGTTGAACTTGAAGCTTGTCGGTGTTCCTTTGTCGAACTGATCATTGGGTTCCCTTTTTCTATCAGGTTCCTCTCTTTGTTGTTCTGTCAGGTTGCACTGTTGTTACTTGTCGGGTTTCTATATCCTTTTTATCGTCGGGAAACACCTTATAATGTTTATCGGGATGCTTAGAACTTTGCAGTATTGGGTAACCTTGGCGTTGGGTAGTGTTGTGCCCTATCTGTCGGTGTAGTTTAAACCAATGGTGGAGATCATGTTTTTCCTTGTGTATACTAATGGAAAAATATAATTCCTTCAGTCTTCATTTTCAAGATTATCATAAAGTCTTATTTCCATTCTTAGTAGGTCATCCCACAACTTCACTTCCAACTTACTCTTTTCCAAAGCATTCCTTTTATTAATTTGTTTTCAATAATTTCATCAAATTATTTGTGTGTTCCAATAATTTCTTTCTTCTTGATATCTATATAGGTCTTTATTGAGACATTGGATGGTCTCAATACCATCCGCAAAATGTATTTGACTCAAAAAATCTATATTTAGCTTGAATAGACCTCCATTTCTAATAATAGGGCTAGGGGTATTGTCCTTTATCATGATATTCAACATACTAGGAAAATGACCCTATAATTCTTTAGGTTCAACTTTGACACTAGTTTCATTGTCATTGCAATAGAAGGAAAAAAAGATGCATCGACATAAAATATATCCAGTCTACAATATACTCTTTTTCTAGGGCCTTGATTGTTACACTAGGTGTAAAATATACTTCTACTGCTCTCTTTTTCTCACTCCTTAGGATCAAACTATTTCCTAATATTTCTTAGTATATTATAATAAAATAGCTCAACCCCTTTCCACCCACACAGAGGTAAACGCACAAAGATGTCTCACACTTTTATAAAGGAAACGGTTAACAACACCAAAATTGTTGAACTTAAACGACATAAAAGTAAAATTTCTATTTAGAATTTGAAGATGGTGTAAAATGATGAAATGTGTAAAAATGGATGAATGTTATGCCTATTATTTTTAATATTTTTTTTGAACAATAATTGATATAGTTTTTGAATTTTTAAACCCAATTTTTCAATTGCTGAAAAATACTGAAAATTAGGGGGTCTAGTTCCCACCCAAAAACTATATGTAAACAATTGTTTTTCCTCAAATTTCAAAATATGTTATAGATGATATATATAGCCAGTGCAGGAAAAAAGAAAAATTAGTTTTCAATGTATATTTTCTCCGTTATAACAATTCAAAGTCCAACTTACCTGAAATCAACAGTTTTCATCTCCCACCATATTTTCCATATCAAATATATCCCAATCAAAAAAAAAATTACATATTATCGAAGATGACTCTCTCCTCTAGTGAACCATATATTTTTTTTTAAAAATATATGATTTACTATTTTTTCTTTTTCTGAATTTGTGTCTTCTCGAATGTTAAAATACATACTTGCAATATTTTGTAATGATAATAAATTATAGGTAATCAAAATAATATAAAAATTATATGAGCATATTCCCGTCTCTGAACTCTACAGAAGGGTATTTTTATTTTTTTCATAAAGTTTAGTTTTGATGGAGAAATTAGTTGCAGAAGTCAGAAGTGTTAGTAATAACTAAGAGGGGGGGGGTAAATCAGTGGCCTCAAAATTTTATCCTTCAAAAATTTAACTGCTAATCAAATAAACCTCATATTATTAAGTCCCTAAAAGATGCATGTCATGAAATACTTATAATGATTTAACTGTCTGTCGATTTTCCTTGTCTGTCCTTATTCTCCTTGATTACTGATAAACAATATAACTATTTACTGAAACTTGGTAAATAAGCAGAGTATACCGATCAACCCAGTGTTAACTATGTCAGATACAAAACAATAAAGAAATGGATCATACACATATAATACATGAATTTTTAATGTGGAAACCCTATTAAGGGAAAAACCACTGGAACCGGTACCTCAAATTTTCACTCTTCTGAAGTGAGCCATGTTAGGAGCCAACCCTGTTAAAGGTTACAAACACACTGTTAAGTGCGACCTTGTTAGAGGATTTTATACATAGAGGTTTTCACTTAGTATCGGGCATCTATTGCTACCATCCTTGAATCAGCCTCCTTCTTAGACTGTCAATAGGTATTAGGCAAGTCCAATGCTACTTTCATGAATCAACCTTTTTGGCACTCCTCAGGATGTACCTCAATATATAGAAGACTGTTAAGTCTTGCTCTGTTAAGAGACTTGATGCTTCAATGGTTAAACTACAACGCTATGACCTGTTCATGATGAAACTTTGAATTGAAGATTTTTAGATCTATTTAAGTACATTACCTCTCTAATCAATGTATCAATTCAATTCTTTGTGCTCCACACTTTCTACTTTGTGATGTTGTGCTTCACTGTTCATCGGTGTCTGCAGAATTCTTTAGCTCTCCTTCAGCTTGATTAATCAGGACTGTATGAAATTATTCTTCATCAGTTTCTCTTTAGCATCCTCTTTTTATTCACTCCCCTTAACCCCATCTATAAATGAATTAAGCTTGTCTCTTATATAGACATGATATTCACTGTTTCTTGATTCTTGATTCTTGGTGTGAAAAAACATCCAGCCAATTTGATTTAAAGCATAACTCCTGATTTATCTTGTAGTTATCTTCTTGCCAATTGTACAAATATTCTTTAAATTAATCACTTAACTCTAGTTGAATAAAACAAAGAAAACAACCAATTAAGTCTATCTTTAGCTCTTGCCAGCTAGATATTTTGTCATTTTCTGAACTCTCTATTCCATCGGTCATCTCTGTAGTTAGGTGTCAGTGACAACTGACAGTTCCATCGGTGTGACTCTAGTTAGCTTTGGGATCTCCATCCGCCGGGTATCATTAGATTTTTACTCGTCGTGCAACTCTATTTTCAGCTCGTTAGGCATCTTGTGGTTTTGCTTCATCGGGCAACATTGTCTTCTGCTCATCGAGTATCACTATGACTTTTCTTCTTTGCCTGTACCGATGGTGTGCACTCCATCGGTGTTATCTGTCACTTAGTGAATACTTGACTTTTATGCATTGCTGAAAGCATAACCTTTGTTCCATTGATTCTCTGAAGTCTTTGGCATTATGTACATGATTGTTCAGATGATATCAAGTTGACATCAATGACAATACAAATCATTAACTGATTTAATGCCTTGCATTATCTTCAACTTAACATTATCAAACATTCAATCAGTTACATGTCATCAATCTCTCCCTTTGGCATTGATGGAAACATACTATATTATCACAATATGAAATACAACAGTTGAGATTCATCAAACTACCAATCTTTTTGTTCTGATAACCGATAAATGTCTGATCTCTAGTAAGCTCTATTTTATCTTAGATTTGATTCTTGCAGCTCTTTGTCTTCTGATGTGTTGCGTCCTCTTCTTGTATCAATTTCTCTCCTTTGACTGTTCTCTCTTTTGTGATTTATTTTTCTCTTTTCAGCAACTCTCCCTTTGTGTAATCTTTTATGCAACTTTCTCTCCCTTAGGATATAATCTCTCCCTGCTGGAATAATCTGATAATGGATAATCTCTCTCCATTTTTTTAGAAGAATGTGATAATATGGATATTCTCTCTCCCTTTAAAAATAATGCCAAACAAATATCTCACAGATATCTAACATTCATTTCAAACAATCTTTTCTCTCCATCCATAATATATTCCTTGAATTTCCCTTATCCATCAACAATACAACAATATGCTCTGGTGCTCGGTTCTAGTATATACTTGTCTGTATATAGATGTATCTTTGAATTTCATCTCTTTGCTTGCATCAACATGAATGATATTATGATATTATGTAGGCTGATGTAGCCTTCAGTTATATTATTGACTGGTAGACAAGGGTTTGACCCCTAGTATCTTTCTCAAGTACTCAAATGTATCCTTGGGCAGTGGCTTAGTGAAGATATTAGCTAATTGTTCTTTTGATTGCACGTACTCAAGTATCACCTATTTTTCTTGAACTTTTTCTCTCAAATAATGATACTTGATAGCAATGTTTTTAGTCTTTGCATACATGACTCGATTCTTGGAAATGTTTATTGCACTGGTGTTATCACAATAGATAATTACTGGGTCTAAGATCTTCATATGCATACCTTCCAGCAACTGTTTGATCCATGCAATATTTGAGAAATTTGTAGCAGCAACAACATACTCTGCTTCTATAGTAGACTGAGAGATGCATCCTTACTTCTTGCTAATCCATGTGACAAGTCTGTCACCCATAAAGAATGCTCCTCCAATTGTGCTCTTTCGATCATCAAAATTTCTAGCCCAATCAGCGTCGACAAACACCTTAAGTTCAAATTTGCCTTCTCTTCTATACCATAAGCCAAATTCCTTAGTGTTGTTCAGATATCTTAGAATTCTTTTCATAGCATTCATATGTGATTCCCTGGGGTTAGCAGAAAATCTAGCAACAATTCCTACAGTATGTGCAATATCTGGTCTAGTGTGTACAACATACATGAGTTTTCCAATCATTGATTTGTACAAAGTCTGATTTACCTCTATTGTCTTGTCCTCCTTTTTTAATTTACATCCAGTAGCCATCGGTGTTCCAACTGGTTTGGAATCTTCCATCTTGAATATTTTCAGGACCTCTTTGATGTATTTGGACTGTGTAATGAAAATACCTTCACTTTGTTGAATGATCTGTAGAC
>MU224824.1:801099-837707 GCA_018584345.1 Thuja plicata
TTAAATGCAAACTCTAAGTTTGGTAAGACACTATTATCAAAGTTATTCATCTCAAATGAAATCAGTTTACCAATTAAACTATCAAGAGTAACTGTATTGTTTGCTACTGCTCTCATTTCTTGAATGGAAAAAACTCTAATAGCATATACATGCAGTAAGGTTCTTAAGATTTTACTTACCATTGTCTCCTCTTCAAGTGTACCTCCAACTCCTCATATAGCATTGACTACTTTTATTCTTGTGTTGTACTATGTGATGTTTTCTCCTTCTTTCATTCTGAGATCATCAAATTTTCCTCTAAGGCTTTCTGCCTTAGCTCTCAAAACATTTGTATCACCTCCACTTAAAAGCTTCAGTTTGTCCCACATCTTCTTTGCAGTTTTGCAATCCTTGACATCTTCAAATTCAGCATCAGAGAGTGAGGAAGAAAGCTCTATAACCATGCAGTTGCGTTCATGCTTCTCTCTCAATTGATCTACTGTCAATACTCCTGTAGGCAACACATATTCAGTATCTAGTAATTGAGTAACATCATTACCAATACCTGATAAGTGGAGTCTTATCCTTCTTTGCCATGAGGTAAAGTTTTCTTTGTTCAACTTGGGCACATCTCGTCTGTTCATCTTGTGATCTTGAATTAGGTCTTGAAACCTTCCTTTCTAAGTACACAAGCTCTGATACCAGTTGTTAGTAATAACTGAGAGGGGGGGGTGAATCAGTTGCCTCAAATTTTTATCCTTCAAACATTTAACCACGAATCAAATAAACCTCAGATTATTAAGTCCCTACAAGATGCATGCCATGAAATACTTATAATGATTTAACTGTCTGTCAATTTTCCTTGTCTGTCCTTATTCTCCTTGATTATCGATAAGCAGTATAACTATTTACCGAAACTCAGTAAATAAATAGAGTATACCGATCAACCTAGTGTTAACTATGTCAGATACAAAACAATAAAGAAATGAATCATACATGCATAACACATGAATTTCTAATGTGGAAACCATGTTAAGGGAAAAACCATTGGGACAGGTACCCCAAATTTTCACTCTTATGAAGTGAGCCCTATTAGGAGCCAACCTTGTTAAAGGTTACAAACACACTGTTAAGTGCGACCTTGTTAGAGGATTTTATACATAGAGGTTGTCACTTAGTATCGGGCAACTAATGCTACCATCCTTGAATCAGCCTCCTTCTTAGACTATCAATAGGTATCGGGCAAGTCCAATGCTACTTTCATGAATCAACCTTTTTTGCACTCCTTGGGATGTACCTCATTATATAGAAGACTGTTAAGTCTTTCTCTGTTAAGAGACATGATGCTTCAATGGTTAAATTGAAACACTATGACCTGTTCATGATGCAACTTTGAATTGCAGATTTTCAGATCTATTTAAGTACATTACCTCTCTAATCAATGTATCAATTCAATTCTTTGTGCTCGACACTTTCTTCTCTGTGATGCTGTGCTTCACTGTTCATTGGTGTCTGTAGAATTCTTTAGCTCTCCTTCAGCTTGATTGATCATGACTGTATGAAGTTATTCTTCATCAGTTTCTCTTCAGCATCCTCTTTCTATTCACTCCCCCTAATCCCATCCGTAAATGAATTAAGCTTGTCTCTTATATAGACATGATATTCACTATTTCTTAATTCTTGATTCTTGGCGTCAAAAACAATCCAGCCAGTTTGATTTAAAGCATAACTCCTAATTTATCTCGTAGTTATCTTCTTTCCAACTGTACAAATCTTCTTTAAATCAATCACTTAACTCTAGTCGAATAAAACAAAGAAAATAACCAGTTAAGTCTATCTTTAGCTCTTGGCAGATAGATATTTTATCATTTTCTGAACTCTTTGTTCCGTCGGTCATCTCTGTAGTTAGTTGTCGGTGACAACTGACAGTTCTGTTGGCGTCACTCCAGTTAGCTTTGGGATCTCCATCCGTCGAGCATCATTGGATTTTTACTCGTCGAGAATCCTATGGTTTTGCTTCATTGGGAAACACTATCTTCTTCTTGTCGGGTATCACTGTGACTTTTCTTCTTTGCCTTTACCGATGGTGTGCACTCCGTCGGTGTTATCTGTCACTTAGTGAATACTTGACTTTTATGCATTTCTGAAAGCATAACCTTTGTTCCATTGATTCTCTGAAGTCTTTGGCATTATGTACATGACCGTTCAAATGATATCAAGTTGACATCAATGACAATACAAACCATTAACTGATTTAATTCCTTGCGTTATCTTCAACTTAACATTATCAAACATTCAATCAGTTACCTGTGATCAAGAAGTTCTATAATTTTGAAATTTTTTATGATTTGACTACCACATAGGATGCCACCTAAGGGGTTTTAGCTGAAACAGGTTTGGCCGAAACCCCATGAGTACATATAAGCCAAATATTGTATATTTTACCATATTTGTCTTAAAACTACTTATGGGGTTTCAACCGAAACTATTTCGGCCGGAATTGTTTCAACCGAAAACCCCTTACCACAAGGATGCTATGTGGCTGGCACATCGGTTGGGCCGAAACCCTTCTAGTCAAAAAAAATTTGGCCAAATTTTTTTGTTTTCTTAGCCTAAAGTGTGACATGGGTTTGTGCTTTTACCCACACATTTTCTCCTAATTTATCATCTTTTCTCTCTGTCATATTAAAGTCCCCTACTAGGATACATGGAATGTTGGGAAGGTTATTACTTATCCATTTTTGTAACTATATCCTTTATTTGAAATCATTACAAGAATATACTACAAAAACCAACTACCATATCACTTCCTTCCAATTGTCTTTTAGAGTGAGGGGATCCTTGCATTTCTTGATCATCTTATACAATAGCACTAACTTTACCATCAAGGTCTAGTGACTTCCTACTGAAATCAACTACTATATCACTACCTTCCAATTCCCTTTCAGAGCGCTTCTCGATTATATTTTTCAATAGAATTGATTATACCATGTTGTTCTAGTGACTTCCTCTCATCTAAAGGGAAAGGGAAAGGGATAGGGATAGAAGTATTATTTTGTTTGGGAAAAAAATTCCTCTCAATTTATCCAGAACCAATTCTTGTGCATTTTTTTTGAGATTGATAGTCTCCTTATTCAACATTTTGATGGTGTCTCTTCAAGGGTATTCTTTATTAATATCATTGAAGCTTCAATTTATCTTATTTTATGCCTTGTTTTTTATGTTACAATTATCATTAATTTCAATATTATCGACTATATAATTTTTTCTCTATTGGATTGATTTGTGTTTTCCTTAGGAGGTTGTTCATTATTAACAAACACATTATTATTGGGTTTTATTCTATAAGTCCACAAAGGACAATATTTTTTTAAGTGACCATTGGTTTTGTGGAGAAAGCGGGAGTTAAGGCCTCCTACAGCTTTAATCTTGTAACAAAATAGTTTATCTTTGATATAGAACTCAATGATGTCTGGTATATCTATGTCTTCATTGAAAGAAATGAGAACCCTAGCATTTAAATGTGGGAGAGAAACCCTGGAGTTCTCTACCTATAAGGTTTTACCCAAAGGTTGGAGCGCCTGAGAAATGAATGCCCAACAGTGTACATACACATCTTTTTAGGCAAATCCACCTTCGAGTGGAACACAAAATAATTTATTTTTGGTTTAGATCTAACGACCATGACATGGCCTTAAGAATTGATTTTCCTATATTCCATATTTCTTTTCCAAAAAATAATAAAAAGATCTTTTTGGATCATTCTACAGAATGAAACATACACACCCAAATTTTTACCCCATACATTATTAACCCAAGTATTAAATAAACTTCTTGTAGTCATATTGTTATTATCTAAGAAAACAAAAAATATAGCAATCCCCTTCAATATTTGTTCTTCCTTCTCAAGTGCACTCAACATGATTTCATTAGGAAAAACTCTCGAAAACCTAGGAAAGATGGGTTCCTTACCTCCTTTAATTTAAGCTCCATTTTCTCTTCCCTCATCCTTTTCGACCCCTTCTTTGTCTCCTCGGACCACACATTAAACCTAGCCTCTTTAGATGACACTTTTGGTTCCTCCCTTTTTAGGGCTTCTTTGAATTTCTTAGTGCATACATTCCTTGATTAAAAAATAGACTAATTCTCAACTCGCTCGACATCCATTTCCCCTATACTTTCTATATCACTCGCACATGAAGTCACATCCCGTATGCAAAAAACCAAACCTTATAGTCCCAATAGACACTCTAATCAAAACTAACAAAGATAGGAAACAACAAACAACAAACCAAAACCATGGTCTAACACACTAAAACATGACACAAAACCCAAGGCACAATAGTCAAAGTAGAAGAAGATATAAAAAATCCTATAAACATGTCAAGGAAGAAACCTTCCTTGGCTGGAGAGCCCTCTTGACCCCCTTCCTTAATCCACATTTAGAGGATTCACTTTCCAACAGATATTTTTTAATTCATATTTTATCATGGTTTTGGATTTAAGTCAAAACCTCACTTAAAATAAAAATATTAAGCATTTTGGGAAAGAGTAAAAATAATGGTAAAGAATAATAAGCAAGCATTGAAAGGATCACTAAACAACCTGGATGAACACAATTATATATTGATCATGCTATCTAAATAAAAATGAATAAACAATCAAGAATTATATTTATAAACAATGCCAGCCACATATAAGTAGTGGACAACATTAAGACCAAGTAGAGCTTCAACCTAGGTAATACAATATGATCATAATTTTAATGCATATGACAAGGAAATGACCAAAAAATTATAATAAGAGTCTAGTTTGTTGATCACACATTAAAATATTTGCAATATACTCTATAGTAATACGTCTAAAAGCAACTACCTTGATGTATATTATATTCATATTTTCTATGAAAATAAATCATGAATATAGTTGTTTTTTTGTTATACATTGATAAGTTCAAAGAGTGGATATACAAGGTTAATGGTAAGGGAAATTAGTTTGCTAGATATAAAGTCACTCTTATATATTGTCATCTTATTCTAATGGAAAAATATTCATAGTTTGAGAGAGAACTTAAGGGCTCTAGAGTTCTATTCTCAGGAAATTGAGATGCAAATGAACGCGGGCAAAACTAAAGTCGTGATATTTTTAATATGAAGAAAAAAACTTAAAAAATCAACCTTCTTTTCAATGTTATCTTGTTGGAAATAGTAGAAAAACAATATTATGTTGACTTTGATTTTCACAAGATTATCAATCGGGAAACATGTAAAGGAAAAGAATGCAAGGCAGGTGGAAATATTTATACTTGCTGCCAAATAGATGCAAGATTATGAACTTATAAGATTGGAAAACTAAGAAAATCTTATTTGGTTTTCTCATCACCCTAGTGATTCTTTATGGTTGTGAAATTTGAGACATACTAGATTAGAAATATAAGGTAAAAAAACTCTAGAAACACTTACATAAGCAACCTTTAAACTAAGACTTCAATCACATCTAATATTTTATAAGATTAACAAGTACTTTCTTTTCCTCCATAAGTATTGGTGATAGTACAATTGTTAATCAGCCTAAAAACATTATACATGAAGAAAATAGCCACTAATCCATGTCAATTATTAAGATCCACTAAAAAATCGAACATTCAAAAAGATTTACAAACTTAAAAAAAAATTGATATGTGGCATAGAAAGTTGAGCTTGCATATTGCTTCTTTATTATTACTCTTGATCTCATAAAATTTATTTCTCTTTTATTCATTCGCTAAAAGTCAAGTCAGCATATAATAAGGAAATAATTTAGAAGCATCCAAGCTTAATTTTTTAAACAAATGAATCTTTAATACCTCGAGAAATGGTAGCAGAAAATTCGTTGCTTTGAACCTCTACATATGAAATGTATGATTGCCCTTTTGCTCCAATCGAGGGTTATCACCTCTCTAATAAATGAGAGATGAGAAAGCAGTTTGCAAGTGGTAAGCAATCTTAAAAGAGGCCAAAAAACCAGTGCATGTCATACAACTACACATCAGTAGAAGAAAGTCAAGAGTTTAAGAATTCCAAGAATTATGCCCACCTTGAGCAATGGAATAAAGATGGTATGAAAATATTATCTTGCATTCAACATTGGTTATATCACAATGTGATCTCTAGGATCATTATTTCTAATGATATAATGTTTATTGGGGGTCTTAAATACTCACATTCAAAATACAATGCCTGATTTAATATTGATTAGAAACCATGATCTCTAAATAAAGCTTCAAATCACATGTAAACAATAAACATAAAATCCTTCCTTTGAAGCTCTTGTAATTATTATACTTAAATTTTAAAATATCTGAGTGAATATTTAAATTATTCAATATTTTAATATTTACGTTTGAAATGTTATATGTATATAATTTAATAATTTATTTAAATAGAATTAAATTTTTAAATGTATTTAATTTATAAGAGTTGAAAAATAAATTTATTAGATTAAAATTTAAAAAATAAATAAAAATTTTAGTTAATAAATGAAATAAGATTACATTTTAACAATGGCCCATCAAAATTATATCTATTTTTGAATTGTAAAATGAACACACAAATTATTGTCAATTTGTCAAACAACCTTAAAAACATATTGAACAAAAGAGAAACATTTCTAGATGCAAACTAAATATACACACCATAAATAAATAAAAATCTTATAGAAAATTATTGGGCTACATGTGGAAATCTTTGATGGATTTAAGGGATAGACTCTATAATATTTAGTTGCAACCATTTATTAACTGTAATTTAATAACCCTCATTATATTGTGTGAGATAAATGTACTAATATTTTTTAATTCTAATAGGACCCAAAATTTCAAGGCCATTGATTTCTATTGAGATCAACAATCCAAAGGAAATTCTATCCCCCATAAGCATTACAAATCAAATAGTAACACTTTTACCTCATGGAATATAATGAGGATCACTAGATTATATTTTAAATCAATAATGATAACTAAATATTAGTGATACAAGCCTATAGTAACTAATAATTATGATATGATAAACATAAAATGGCGAGCGGCGAGTGAGGAACGATGACTGGAGGTAAACTTTTGAATCTGGTTTCGGGCGAGAAAACTGTCGAGCCGGGACAAAACAATCAGAGTGCAGGTCTGGACTAGGGAAAGGACGAGGGGGCTAAGGATTCGACAGATGAAGGGGACCCACGGGCAATGCAGCTGGATCCAGGGGAAAATGAGGGCACAGCTCCAAAAATGAGAGAAACGGGTGCCGGCATGGCCCCACTGGGGCGCTGGACAAACCTTTTTGGAGTCAAACCCTCTGGTAAGTCTCCTTTCCCAACGATTAAAGATGTATCCAACAAAGAGCAGGGGATCTATGCTTTAGAGTTTCCTTCTGAGCTTATTGATCATAATATTTTGAGTATGGCTGCAACTCTGGTGGGCAAGTTCATAGGATCCAGACCCAATATAGATATTGTAATAACCTTCATTAAAAACAAGTGGGATCTAAAAGGTCAAGTTGTGGTTTTGGCAATGGCAAAAGGTTTTATGTCTTTTGAGTTTTCTTGTCAAGAAGATCAGTCAAAGATTCTTTGTGTGGGGAACTGGTCGGTGGGAAGATCCACCCTCATTCTGCAGAAATGGACCTCTAACCTAGATATCAATAATGATTTCCCGATCCAAGCACCAATTTGGGCTAGGCTACCTGAGTTGCCTTTGGAGTACTGGCATGAGGATGTTTTTGAGGGCATTGCTAGATCCTTTGGGGAGTTGCTATCAATAGATCCAATTACGGCAGCGAAGAAAAGAATCACTTATGCGAGGATATGCATTGGAGTTGAAGTAGGTTAGGATATGCTAGAGGCAATCATTTTTCAATCCAGATTGGGAAAATGAGTGCAATAGATAGAATATGAAAGTGTTCCTTTTGCTTGTTTCCATTACAAAAAAGCTGGACACA
The DNA here is from genome assembly GCA_018584345.1 of Thuja plicata. Classification (NCBI taxonomy): domain Eukaryota; kingdom Viridiplantae; phylum Streptophyta; class Pinopsida; order Cupressales; family Cupressaceae; genus Thuja; species Thuja plicata. The sequence continues at coordinate 809,046 of MU224824.1, forward strand.
AGGCCAAAAGGTGCCCTATGGTCATTAAGAAGGAGAAATCCTGAAAGGATCAAATCAAACAAGGTAAGAGGCTAGAGAATCAACCTCTGATCAAGGGACTTAACTATACCAAGAAGGTCTGGAAGGAGAAAGCTCCAAATGAAATAACTCTTGCAACAGAAAAGCAGAATCCACAAGGGGAGATGACTACTGATATTTTGGAACAACAGCTAGCTCAACAGAAGACTGAAGAGCACATAAAAATAGAGGGAGAGGGCAAGGGACAGCCACAAGCTCAGCCAGAAAAAGGCAGTGAGAGGGAAGGGGACATGGCAAGCCCAACAAGTCCATTTATGGAGTATGGGAATGGAGACAAAGGAGATCTGGAAAACCCAAAAGCGGGTGAGATCATAGTTGAAGACAACACTGAATTCTCCTTTATTCCAAATTCACAGGAAGGTGGGAGGCATGAAGAGGGACAAGGCCCAATCCTCTCCCAAGAATCAAACTTTAGCAAAAGCACTTATATTTCTCCAGGGAAGATAAGTCATTTCCTGGAAATGGTATCAATAACTGCTCCTGGACAAATCTCAAGAATGGAAGCCCTCTTGGATAGTTACAAAGATGGTTTCAAAGACGAGAATGTGGGACCATGGATAACAGTGAAAAAGAAAAATAGCAGGGACCCTTCTCCGGCTTCACCTGCAGCTACGAGAAGCAGAGCTAAAGCAGACACAGGTAGTAAGTCTAACACACCAGGAAGGAAGAGTATGAATCAAATTAGAAAAGGAAGAAGCAAAAAGAAATATAACGGATGGATCTCAGAGGACCATCCAAGAGTCTTTCTCATATAAGAAATCATGAAGGTCATATCATGGAACATTCGTGGGCTAAATGGAGTCCACAAATAAGAAATTATTAGAAATATGATAAGGGATCATAGACCAGACATTTTTTTGATACAGGAAACTAAAATGAAAAAAGAAAAAGTGGAAAGCATTTCCTTTGGCAAAGGTATGAGGACTGTAGCTACTGATTCTGAGGGAGCCTTTGGTGGCTTACATGTGTTATGGAAGGATAATCTCAAAGCTCAAATCATTTTTGATGAAGGTAACATTTTACTTATTCAATTCAAGAACCTAAAAGACTAGGAGAGCTAGTTCATAAAGAAAATTTATGCTTCGAACACCAAGAATAGTAGGAGAATCTTCTGGGACCAAATGCAGATTTTGTTCGCTAAGATGACTGATCTAAAGCCATTATCATCGGTGATTTCAACACCCCCCTTAAGGAATCTGATAAATTTGGGGGGCTGCCTCCTAACCTGGAGAGTAGGCAACAGTTAGCTAATATGATCAATGACGATGTGGATTTAGGAGGAGGCAAATTTACTTGGTCGAACAGGAGAGTTGGTTCGCAGTGTATTCAGGTGCGCCTCGACAGAGCCCTCATCTCTATTGACTAGATGCAACAGTATCACTGCCATCTGTCCTCTATGGCGAGATTCGGATTTGACCACTCTCTAATTTCTCTCACCCTAGACACTCACAACAAGAAAAAGGCTTTCCCCTTCATATTCGAGAGGATGTGGTCTACCCACCCTAACCTTCTCAATAAGATAAGGGAGTTGTGGAGCATAGATGTGGATGGTACAACGATGTACATGGTGGCTAAGAATCTCAAGAGCATAAAAATGGAGATTATAAAGTGGAACAAAAGGGACTTTGGAAACATTTTTCAGACCAAAGATAGAATTAGGACAGAGCTTGTAGGGATTCATGAAGAGATCCAAATCCATGGATATGACGAAGACAGAATGAGTGTTGAAAAGTCCATTCTTGCAGATCTTCACAACATTGTTAGCAAAGAGGAAATGTTCTGGAGGCAAAGGTCTAGATTGGTGTGGATGAAAGAGGGGGACAAAAACACTAGATTCTTCCACCTGTCTACTATGAAACATAGGATGGCTAATAGAATCAGTGCTATTAAGAAAGGTGATTTAACTTTGGAGGAAGACAATGAGATTGCAAATGAGGCCATTAGGTACTTCTCTCAAATCCTTACTAAAGAACATAATCTGGGAGAGGATTACTAGGAGGTAATTCTTCAGACCATCCCTAAGGTGATCACAGATAGATAGAACAAGGATATGATGGCTATCCCTGATCACGAGGAAATCCATAAAGAGGTTTTTTCCTTGCCTGTAGAAAAGGCCCCTGGCCCTGATGGTTTTCATACTTTCTTTTTCTAGATGTACTGGGAAGTTATCAAAGATGACCTTGTAAAAGTTGTCCGAGAATTTTTTGGAGCAAAGAGCCTTCTTAAAGAGATCAATGCCACCTTTCTTATTCTCTGTAACATATGGAATGGAGATGCGTTACCAAAATGTAAGATAAAATATGTGTGTAGATGTATATATGTGTGTTGGGGGACCGATTTGATTTATAATTTGATTATCTTGAAATGTAAAGTGTTGATGTATAAATTGTTCTTTGAATTACCTAGATTGTATTGGATTCCTTAACCTTAATTGAATTGTATTGATTAAGTATTGAAATTGTGATTAAGGAGAAGATAAGATGTTCCTTTTTTGTCCTCAAATGCACAAATGGGAGATCCAAGTTGATCAACCCAAGAGAAGGGTTAATGCACAAATGAATCAACTATTTGGAAAGGAGAATAACAAAGGAGATACCTTAAATTCTATTAATTATATGTATAGAAATGATATATGATAGTTTTTGAAGAGATAGGAGAAACGCACTAACCTTGAAATATTGCAGATCAAAGAATGCTATTTTCTGAGGTTTGTAGACTGTTTCTGGAAAAATTGACTATTAATACTGAACCGAAACGCAGAGACAAACAAAACCCAGGAATCATTTTCCATTATGATGTCATCTTATGAAAAAGGTCAACCTTGACCCACAAATGTCAACCCTAACCCAATAATGTAGACTCTGACCTGCACAGATATGAAAGTGACTTTGTTCGCGGATCCTGAAAGTTTGTCGAAAAGGGTATCCAGATCTAGGTTCAAATCCACTGTTATGTACCTGTACCTACAAGAAAAAGAAGATTGTTTTGTTTTGGGGGAGGGGTTTGCCTTGGTCAAACCCTGGTTTTGGAATTAACCTCAAATATATGTAATTGAAATTGCAGAAATGGACAAATTAAATGCATAAATTCACCTTGCTTGAAAAAGTCCTTGTGGCGGATTCGAATCCTTGAATCCACAAGTATGCTTCAAATGTAGAATGTAGAAAGGTAGGATGTCTTCAATGTCTTTCTTGTAGATCTCCAACACCAAGTCTTGAATGGGTTCTTGAATTTGGAATAGGCTTGGAAGAAGGTGGATGGAGAGATCAAAAAAAGGACACCTTGTAGCCTCAATCCTTCAATGGCCTCCAATGGTTCTCCTTCATGAAAATGGATACTTGAATGGATGAATGCTTGCTTGAACTTTACTTGATAATGCTTGATCTCAATTGGGAATGCTTGATGATAATCCTCAATCTTGCTCCTTTGATGGTTGGAAGACTTAGAGAAAATGAGAGAGAAAGCTTCCCTTTTATATGAAATTAGGGGACAATCTTCCAAGGAGGCCTACATAGGATAAATAAATCCCATTAAAGCCTTTACCCCTAGGAGAGGACCTATATTAAATATAATTTAGGAATCAATGCTTCAGAACCCAAAACAGCCGACCCGGAAGCGGGAAATACTTTTTGCAAAGGCTGACCTCCTGAAACTGCAAGACCCCGGGATCTGAACCCTGGGTCAAGGTAAAGGTTGACCCTGACCTAGGTCAGGGTCGAGGTTGACATAGACCTAAAATGTCAACCTTGACCCTGAAGCCCAGAATCACCAGTCTGCTATCCAGAATGCAGAAATCAGGCCAAACAGGAGTGGAAAGAGGAACAGAACAGGAAGGAAGCCATGTCAAGATCAGGAACCCATTCAAGGCACTTTCCATGACCCCAAACCACTTACTCATAAGGCTAAACACGTCTACAATGGAAGTGCTTCCATTTTCTGACTATACATTCTCATCCCTAAAACTCCAAGTGCAGATTCTTTTGATAGCTTTAGACCTATTAGTCTGTGTAACTCATTTTACAAGATCATTTCCAAAGTCTTAACTAATAGATTCCTTAAAATCCTTCCAGCTATTATTGCCCCCCAACAAATGGGTTTTGTCCATGGTAGACAAATCTTGGACTCTATCATGGTAGTGCATGAGGTGATTCACTCTTTGGAGGAAGGAAAAAGGGAAGGATTCCTTCTAAAACTGGATCTTTCCAAGGCGTATGACAGGGTTGATTGGATATTCCTAAATAACATTTTGGGGGCTTTTGGCTTCAATGATAAGGTGAGAAACATTATTTCATAGCTGATATACACCCCTTCATTTGCGGTTATGGTGAATGCTTCTCCATCAGATTTCTTCAAATCTTCTAGGGGTCTTAGGCAAGGAGACCCCCTCTCTCCGATCCTCTTCATCATTTTGGTTGAGTGCCTAGGAAGGATTATCCAAGATAATAGGAGAAGGGGACACATCATTGGGCTAAAACCCTCTATTGGTCCTCTCATTTTTTCCCATCAACAATTTGTGGATGATACCATTTTAGGTGGTGAATCATCAGTGAAAGAAGCTAGAAATTTTAAGAAAATCCTGAATTCTTACTCCAATGCTATAGGGAAGCTTATTAACTAGAACAAGAGCTCGATGTTCTTCATTAACAGTCCCATGGATAGACAAAGGAAAATGGCTGGCATTTTGGGATGTGGTTTTGGGTCATTTCCAGCATCTTATTTAGGACTTCCGTTAGGATCCAAACCACCAGAGACCTTCTGGAGCTGCGTAATTGATAGATTCAATAGGAAACTGGCGGGCTGGAAGGGTATCACCCTTAGTCAGGTAGGGAAAGTGCTCTTGATACAATATACTCTTCAGAACCTCCCTACTTACGCCTTAAGCCTTTTTTTCTATTTCCTCTAAGGTGGTGGACTCTCTAGAAGCCATTCAAAGAAATTTTTTGTGGGCCGACAAAGAAGGAAACAAGAAGTACCCACTGGTGGCTTGGGAAACTATATGTAAGCCTAAAAAACAAGGAGGGCTGGGAATCAGGAATTTGAAGCAGTTCAACAAAGCCTTGCAAGAAAAATAGATTTGGAGAATTTTCAATTCAACAGGGGAATGGAGGGATATTATGAAGGACAAATATGCTGCAAACATAACCTTCAAATAGTTCATCAACAGAGATATGGACCCGAAGGGCTCCTGCATTTGGAATGGAATTCTAAGGACTAAGGTTATAGCTACCGAAAAAGCAAGATGGAAACTAGGCAACGGCAGGGATGTCAAATTTTGGCATGATGATTGGCTTAGACAAGACCCTTATGGAACATGAAGCCTTATAATAGATGGGCTAATACTTTCATTGAAAGATATGGAAATAGAGTGAGCGACTACAAAATAAAAAATGATTGGGTGGACCTAACTGAGGTGTCCCATGACTTAAAGCCTCTGATGGTCAAAATTGGTCACACTCCCCTCTCTCTCAATGAAGATGTTATTGTTTGGGGGGAAACTACAGATGGTATCTACACGGTGGCTTCAGGATATGAAACCATGCAACACATTGATACTCCCCCCATTTGGGCTAAGGCTTGGTACCCTGGTCTTATACCTAAGATCAATATCTTTTTCTGGATTATGCTCCAAAACTGTATTTTGACTGTGGATAACCTTATAAAGAGAGGGCAGCACATTCCTAATAGATGTATCTTATGCAAAAATCAAAGTGAGAGTGTGGACTACTTGTTTATCCACTGTGCCTTCACCCGGCAAATATGGTATCATTTCCTATCTTTTTTTGAGATGTCCTAGTGTTTCCCCATTACGACTCTTGAGCTCTTTGACCAATGGAAATAGGGGTTGATAGGGCATTGTTTATGGTCTTGGGTGATGCCGCACATATGTTGGGGAGTGTGGAAAGAGCAAAATAACATGATCTTTTGGGAAAAAGTTACCACTGCTAAGTATGTTTCCCATAAAATAACTAATTCCCTGATGGAAAACTACACTTATAGCAAAGGTCTCAATCCACTTCACAACAAAGGGCTTAATGATACCAATAAGAGAAAGCATTGCAAATGGACCTTACCACCGGAAGCATGGTTCAAAGCAAACTTTGACGGGGCTGCAAAAGGCAACCCTGGGAAGGTTGGGGTGGGAGGAATTATAAAGAACTCTCATGGAAAAGGCATTGCAGCTATTTTAGCTCCCCTGGGGTCACAAACTAACCACTATTCAGAGGCGAGTGCGGCACATCACACCTTAAGGTTGGCTCGGGATATGGGGATCAAGAATTTGTGGTTAGAAGTGGACTCAAAGAACATAATAGATTGCTTAAATGAAAAGACCAAGCCCGCGTGGACAATTGAGAACATTATAGGGGAGTGTAGACAAATCCTCAAAACCTTTAAATAGGTCCATGTGGCACATGAATATCGGGAAGCCAATCAGGTGGCTGATAGGTTGGAAAATATGGGAGTCAAGAGTGAGGGAGCAAAAAGGTGGAATGATGGGAATAATTTTCCGCTGGAAATCTTAGCCCTGATAGAAAGTGATCATGTTCTGGGAATACTCAGATATATTAAATGATAATAATGAGGAGTAATGACATATGGGGGAAGTATCACCAAATGATGTGCAAGTACAAGAGTGGCAGAGGGATATTACTGGTCTCATTGGCACACTTGGAGGCATAAAATTAATTATTACATTCATGAGTCTAAAAGAAGATTCATGAAACATAAACATAATCTCAATTGGAAATAGAGGGTTTCTAGTGGGAAATATACCAGAAACAGAGGAAGCAGAGAAGTTGCTAAAATGGTGGGTGAAAGGCATAGGAGGGAACCGGAGAAGGAAACCAAAAAATGGCGACGACGCTCCAAGGTTTGGAAGATTTTGAAAAAGGGTGAGGTGACTGCCTTCATTGAGCATCTTCATGGGTGGAAGCCCTCTATTACGAAGATGAGGTGAAAAGATGGAATGAAGAGCAAGTCAAAATTAATGGGGTGGATTTCATGGTGATGGAGGAAATATTCTTGGCTGTGATGGGTATCCCCATTATAGGGAAAATATTTTACAGAGATAGGAAGATTTCTGGGCAAGCTTTGACAGAATTTATCAAAGATGTAGAGGAAAAGAATGCTTTAGTGAAGAAAGGCACTTTCTACCAGCCGAGCTCAATCAAGTTGCTATGGAGGTTCGTGTTGCGGGTTATTATCAAGTACATCTCTCTGGATATGATATTTGACCGCATAAGCACTCACCACTTTGTGCTTCTCAACCATTTCAGGTATGGGGCTAAGATATATATCTCATTCTTCCTATATTCATCTATCAATGAAAATATAAATGATTATAAGGAGAAACCCATCAGCAACCCAGCTTTCCATGAGGGTTTTCTGTTGTTAATTTGTGAATATTTTAAAGCTTAGACTATGGGGAAGGAGATTAAGAGTGTGGGGGAGGGAAAAGATGAGTCGGAGGACTCAGGTGAGGATTATGTTCCCTCTGATACCGAGGACAACCAAGATATGCACTCGAATACTGAGGAGGAAGAGATTCAACAGACAAAGAAGGGGAAGAAAAGGGTTAAAATGGAGAAAATTGATTCTCATAATTTAAAATAGCATATTGAGATTTCCTCTGACATGGATTACAATGAGAATGCTGATGGGATGGAAACAGAGAATGAGAGTTCTGGTGAAGAGGGAAATACAAAACAAGGTGGGAAGCTGGGGAAGACGGAAGGCAAGAGGAAGATAACGATCAAATTATCGGTTCAAAAAGAGGAGGCTTGCTCAAGGAAGAGGGTTATGAGGTTTAAAAGAGGGAAATAGATTGAGGAGGAGACCCAGGAGGAGAGGAAGGACAGCCAGGATAATATGCAAGAGGAGAGAGACAAAAAATAGGAGAATCAGGGGAGGGAGAATGAGGAGGCTGATCAGAATCAGGGGTTCGAGGAGTATGGGGCTGACCATTACACTTGCAAACTCACTGGTGAAAACAAGAAAGTTGTTTGGAGGAATTTTGACACGGTCTCTGCTAAAATGGGGATAAAGAGAGAAATGATTAAGACTTTGGTTAAGGAGAAAAAGGAGGGCATAATCCATATGGAAGAGTTAATTGATCTAGCTTTAGTCATTCTTAACGACAATGCAAGGGAGGATCCTCATATGGATGTGTTGAACAATGCCAAAAATAGTGTCATTGATAGTTACAGAACCACTAAATGGAATTTCTTTGAAATCTATGAGCTGAAAAAAGGAATGGATAGGATGGAGAAAGAAAACATTAAAAACAATAACAAGAACATAGAGGAGGATAGGGAGCTAGATAGAAAAGTGAACAAGTTGAAGAAAAGGGTCAAAAGTATTGAGGATTCTCTGGTTAAAATAGCTGAACAAAGCTACAATATCCTAAAAGCATCAAATGATAACATAAAGGTGCTTATTGCCAAAATTGAAGAGCAAAGGGGAAGCAAGGAGGACTAGTCACCGAGCTATGGTAGGGATAAGTCACCTGAAGAGAAAACTAAGAAGAGGACAATAGCCGCCACAAAGAAGATGGAGATCCAGGAAGCTGATAAAGACCTATTCGACCTGAAAGAGGCTGCGGGTAGAATGACTGAGCTAGATTTTTGTGCTGCTGATATTCTCAAAAAAATTGCCTGATTTGTGTCCCTGGTTTTTTTGCCTGGTCTTTTTGGTTTTGTCCCTGGCTTTATGTATTCTCTGGGACTGTTTTGTTTCGATGTAGGCTTGCCTGTTCCTTTTAGGTTGATACTTATCGTTACTATGCTTTCGGTTATTTTATAGCTCTGTAGGGTTTCAGGAACCCATCAAAACCTGTTTTCCTTAATCAAAAACTAATAATTATGATATATTATTGGTGAATTAATTTAAATTTGTACAATAACTTGTAAAATTTGGGTGAATCGAATGTAATCATGCATCAAATATTGTGGTAAATCTTTGAGTTTAAAGTTTTAATAAACTAAATTATTTGGCGATTAAAATATTTCTAAAATAAAATTTTATAAAAATGTGGTGATTTAGGTTGCCTTATATCTTGAATTATTAGCCAAATTTGGATTCTTAAATTCCAAAAATTAGCCAATTGATGAATATTAGCCACTAAAAAAATCACTTGATACACGCCCATTTACTTAACAAGCATTATAAATCAATAATAATCAATACAATTGATTACATTAATCTTCAATCAAATTATCAAGCATATATTTTAAGCTCATCATGTCCACAAACTAAATATAATTCAACCAAATAATCATTCAAGCACACAAAACATTAAATAAAAAACCTAAACACCTAGATAAAGTGTAAGTCATTGGCCCCTACCAAGACACTTAGATGATATTACAAGTGTTGAAGTTGACAAGATTCAAATACTAAGATTTTGAAAAAGGAGAAGTGTTAAAATATTTATCAACAAAGTGTCCACATTGTAGGGGAAGTGTGTGACATTCATTTTATAGGTCCTTCATAATCTTAGAAGATCATTCATGATTTATTTATATATCCTTTGATTTTTGTTATAAGTGCATGTAATGTAATGTGATATCTTGGTTATTATGATGAAAGTTGGATATGACTTTGACAAAAAAAAAACTGAACAACTAGCTACTAAACTAAATTAACTTAATTACACATGTGAATATAGCTACATGGAATTTGAACTATATATTTGACCACTTTATGCTAATTTTTTTTTAAAGAAGGATCAAGTTTCTTTCAATGATGTTTAGCCAATAGGCTATTTAGCACGAGGTTTTAGCCAAAGCCTATCTCATGCTTGAATCAACTATTTTTTTAAAAAAATTTAATAAACTATTTTTTATCCTCATTTCTATTCATTGTAAACTATTGCAGCTATCGAAGCAATGATTCGAGATTTAAATTTGAATTTTATATAACAAATGTAGATTCGATTCCTTCTATTACATCCACTAGATATATCATTTAAAGTAAGATATGATTTTATTTGAAAGATTTGATTTATTTTTTTTCTATTTTTATTTCCTTTTGTGCCTCCTTGCTTTATCTTTACAAGTCATGGGAGCCGTACATTTTAACTGAGTTCAATGTGAATTTCTATGACCTTGGAATGACACACCTAGTGAAGCATAATGAATCCTATCAAACCACAACCAAAGTAGGAACACAAGCATAAATGGATCTAGAGTGTTCCCTCTGATAATTACAATGTTATGAATAGATATGCAACAACATCAACATCATTTCTTGACAAAACTATGACTTAACAAGATTTCAATAGCATCAATAACATCATTCGAAACCTAGATAGTCGGTCAATAGGGTAACTCAAATTTAGAACAACAAATCCAGGACGTTAACTGAAGTGTATGTGAAATCAATTCTTGGCTTTTATTTTTCTTTTTCCTCTTTTCAGATAACGTGAATCTAATCTATCAAAATAAGCATTATTGAACCAATACACCCTCTATCACTATCAAAACAAACAAAATCAAATGGTGGGTTGTTATTATTAAATATAGACCGAATTTACATCCATACTTGTTTGAATGCTCTATGATTCAAATCAATATTATGTTTTTTATACAGTTGTAGCGCACATAAAGTATTATTATTTTGTTGATTTGTTTTGGCATTGGAGCTTCGAATCTCAGTAGCCTCGTTTCCACAGTAATTAGATGGAAATAACAGTTTATATTATAGTTTTCATTTTAATTTTTTAAGATTTTTTATAGAGTAGGAAGAGGAAATTTATTTTCTTCTCTTTAAAATGGATGCAAAAGGACAACTTAAGTCTCAATATTTCATCAACACAGTCAAATTGAAGTGCAAGAAGTCTTTAATTTCATATCTGGGTACCAACAAGCAATTGTTGGTACCCCTGATAAAGAAGGTTGAAATCCCCAGTAGGTTTGATAAATGATGCTCCAATGGGAAGCTGATTGTGGAAAAATAAAGTAGGGGAGAGGAACCAAAACATTCACAGGGTCCAATAGGTGCAATATTAGTGGGCCGATTAGGGGGCCACACCTACTTAACTAACTGTCAATACATGTCAATAAAATTTTTAAAAGTCATAAAAAATAAAATGAACTAATAATTAACCAAAAATAGTGCACCTATCCTTACCACTGACAGGTTTTGACATGCCCAATACTAGGTCATATAGTCCAAAATCCCATATCCATGTGAATCAAAAATAAACATGACATAAAAGTCAAATGAGACTCGCCACTCCAATCACAAACCAAAATTACAGACTTATTAGTGCCATGTGGAAGTCCATTGACCCAGAATTGGATGACAATTGGTGATGCAATGAAAGTACTAAGACAACTAGTGCCTACTACACCATGACCAAACTAACACTTTTTTGCTTGACACTGTCCCATCTTTGTAGCCACCCTATTCCATATTTCCAACTCAAGCAAACAAGTACTAGTCACTTCAACATAAAACCACCTTCATTCACAAATTAAATTGTTTCAGGCCACCATTTTCCATTGAAGGATAATCAAATCAGAAGTAAAAGAAGCAATCAAAAAATAAGTTTGCAAATTCAATGGAAATTCCAAATTAAAATTCATAAGAGTACAAACATTAAAGACGCCACACCAACATAGAAATTTTCAAACATACAAGTAGACATGCAAACATCTATTCCATCCCATTTAAGTCATTCACAAGACACAACATCCATCAAAGAGGAGGAAGATTTGAAAGAAATTCCAAGAATTTAAAACATTTCTTACTACTTTTATTGCTTCCTTCATAATCATATTGTTCTCAGTTTTCAAAATTAAGTAAATATTCTCTATGTTGTTTCCTTCATGTTTGTATTGTTCTTATTTTAATAAACATGTACTATTTTCTATCCTCATTCTCTCTGGAATGGAATTTTCTTTCTTTTTTTTCCTTGATGTTTCTATCCTTGTCAATTTTCTAAAGCAAAAATGTTTATTCCCTCCTCTTTGTTTTTTAAACCTTTTCTTACTGTTTCACTGTCTTAAATATATGTTCATTTTGTGGACCATTGCTATTATATATCCTCAAACCCTATTTTGTCATTATACATCCATAGAATTTCATATCCTTACTATTATACAATCATGGTTATCTCCCTTACTATTTCAAAAAATGTTCTACATCCTTACTATTTCAAAAAATAGTTATTTTCTTCATTACTACATCACATCCTTGTAGTTTTACAATATTCACAAATTGTTCATCGTATTGTTTCCTTGTCAATTTCATTTTCATATTTTTTTACCCTTATGGATTTACATCCTCATTATTTACTTTGTTAGTTAAACCCTTACATACTATTTCATATCATTACAATATTTATACAATCTATACACAATGTTATTTTCATTGTTCCTCTGATGCTCATATCATTTTTTATTTCATTTACTTGTCAGTTTCCTATACCCATTGTTTTGGAGAATTTTCAATTTTTCATACCCATAATGTTTGACATCCTCATCACTTATTTTCTTCCTTAAACCCTTGCACATTATCTCAAAGGTATTGGAAAAATGTTCTGTATAATGTTTCCTTCATGTTCATTACATGTTCAGTTTTGTAAACCCTTACTAACTATTTAAGATAACAATGGTCTAGCTTATTCCTTAAACCCTTGCATAGTGATTGACATCCTTAAAAATTTACAAACTTCACATAATTTTCTTTGTATTTTTTCCTTCATGTTAATTTCATTTTTAGTTTTCTATACCCTTATTTTTTTACATCCTTGTGGTTTCTATTGTTTCCTTCATGCTCAATTCATTTTTAGTTCAATAGCCTAAGCACGTACAATCAAAATACACTAACAACATATAAACATAAAAAAATATCCTAGAATAAAGCTAATAAAAGAGAAGCATAGGTTAGAGATCAAAAACCTATACACATTAAAGTTAGCATCATCATACCAAGTACTACCAATCAAAAGAGAACAAACTGAAAAACTATATAAAAAACATACTAGAACAAGCAAAGCCATAACATAAACAAGAAGAGTCCAAAGAGCCACTTGGGTTGAAACCAAAAATAACCAAGAGATTCCCATGGGGTAAGGGTTTCAAACCTCGCTAAGCCTCATGTGAAGGTTTAATATTACAACCCAATTGATGCAACACATTGGACCAGCCATCAATGAGGAATTTGATCAAGTCCTTGTAGTTACCTTCCTCCTGTTCATCTTCACCCATAATATTGCATTTTAGCAGGCAGAGAGAGGTTATCGAGTTGTGCATTACAAAAATATTGAATTTGGAGATGCTTCCAAGCTTCCTTTCAGCCTCACTCACTCTATTTTTAAGATTGTTCACCTCATTTTGCAAGCTTTCCAAACAGGGGCCAAAGTTGCGTCAAAGGTGGACATGATAGATTTCTCTTCAAAGGGTGGCATATTCATACTAGAATAATTAGGTTCCTCCTTCCTTTTGTTAGAAATGTTTGAACAATTGGAAGTGGATTTATTTGAGTTTCCACTATCATTATTCTCCATATCATTATCCTTTGTGTTCTTGATTTTCTCACTCCCGTCATCAGTAGCCTAGTTCCCTTATTTCATGTCTTCCTCAGAGTCATAATCCACAAGTATATTTTTTCCTTTCTTCACATTTATATTAGCAAGTCTAATATATATTTGAGGGGTTCTATGCTCCTCCTCCACTTCCTCATCACCATCTATGTTAACCTCCTGAACCAATTATTTTTCTTTTTTGGCTCAGGGGGAGGGTTTATTCCTTTCCTCTTGGAGGTCGATGGAAATGAATATTTTCCCTTAAGGTTGATCTCAAAGGAAACAACGTCAAATTTTTGAATTTTTAGGGTTTCTCATCCTAGAGGAAATTTCGCTAGCTCCTAGTTTTTAATTACCTATTTTCTTAGTTTGGCTAGGCATGTCAACAATGTCACTAGGTGGGGGGACTATGACATAGGGGCCTCATAAAAAAAATGGGTTTAGGAGGGAAAAGGGCCAAGTGAAAATTGAACAACCTAAAAATGAGGCCCTGGTACAAGTAAGGTTGTTTCTTACCCTAATGGATATTATCTTTAACCTCAAACACAAAGTTCTCAAGAGAATTAAATAGGAAAAATGGAAAAGAGATGATTTCATGATTTCTAAAGTGATTAATAAGTGACATATGGTAAAAATAGTAAGCTTTAAAATGCCTTTCCAACCTAAAATACCTCACGATCATATAATAGACCTTGTCCCAAGGAGAAGGTAGCTCCAATCTATTGTAATCACCCTACCTCTTAATTGGAGCCTCGCTTCCCTTAAAGAACTTGTTAAGAATGTCATCATCCACTACACAGCTGGTCTCCTTCTATTTCCTACCATTTTTAGAAATTCCAGTAGCCTTAGCAATGAAATCTTCACTAATTTTAAAGGAAATTCCCCCAATCAAAACCCTTATGTTATCCCGGGAGCTAGAAAATTGTGCAAAAATTCCATCATCAAACCCATTAATAGATTAAATAAAATTAGTAACCCCACCCTCCTTGCAAATTTTTCATATTTCGGTTTCATTATTGAAGTCGTCCATTTTTTTTGGCTCGATGTGGTTGCAGTCACCTACCTTAACAGTAACAGAATACACAGAGCAGTCAAAACTGAAGTAAGAACTGCAACTCTTAATACAGCAAAGGGAATTTTTAGTTTAATTCATTTCCTTGATGTTTAATTCATTTATAATTTTCTATTCTTTCTATTGTTTCCTTGATGTTCGATTCAATTTCAATTACTATTTTACATCATTATTGTACTTCTCTTTAATTGAGCTATCTAATAATATGCCCATTCATAATTGTCGACAAAACAAACATTGTGACTAGTATTGAACAATCACTATCATATTATGTGGATACATTGTCATTAAGTATGAAAATACATAATATTTTTTCATCAACCATCATTGTTTTCACTGCTCATCAAGCATCAGTGTAGTGTTAGATTTGAATCCATTTCAACCTATTTATATTATTTACAAATTTCTAGAGAATATAGTAGTATTTCATGTGGATAAGTTGGGATTATTGTGCATAAATTTGATCTTTTGAAGAATAATATGCATGTGATCCAATGAAATGAAAGATTGTATGGACTAAATTGTTCATCATCAATTATCAATGGATTTGTTTGGGTTAAATTATCAATGGATTTGTATGGGCCAAATTATCAATGAATTTGTATGGTTGTCATTTTGCAGAGAGACTAGTTCCATGGTCATCTCTATTTTTCTATTATTTCTATTGTTTCCTTGATGTTCAATTTAATTTCAATTAGTGTTTTACGTCGTTACTGTACTACTTTTAAGTAAGATATCAAATAATATTCACATACATAACTATCAACAAAACAAACATTTTGTGAATTCTTTTGAAGTATCACTATCATCTTACATGGATACATTATCGTTGAATATTAAATTGTATAATTATTTCTCATCAACCATCATCATTTCAATTGATCATTGGGCATAAATTTAGTAAATCACATGGTTTGTTTGTTGTAATTGACACTTCAAATTTCAGGTCACGTATTAGATTTATAATTTGAAGCATGATGTAGATAATTGTGGACAAGTAACAATGATCCAATCTATACAATGGACATAGATACAACTAAGTGTTTATATTAATAACATAGATCAACACACTATTAAATTGTCAAAAAATATGAAAATAATAGGGAAAACTATTTGAAGGCCAATCACACACTAACAAGTCAATTTCTTCTTGCAACATAATCTCCAAATGATGCAGATGATGAAATTCTAACATATCTCTGGGAATCTTTCCCCTCAACCCATAGACCAATTCCCCCCATACAATTCCTAGTTGAGATCACATATCCACAAATTCAAGAACAAAAAGAATGGATTTCCAACCATGCTCATATTATTGACCTTTTTTTGGCAGTCCATATCCTTGTGATGATCTTGTCTTTCCAAAAATATCTTATTTCTATTCAAAATTATTCAAGGTCATTCTTTGAATCATGATAAACCAAAGTTATCTGAATATATATTTTAGAAAACTATGGTCCACAAGTTTGAGATAGCTAAGAAAATCTATCATGGAAACAAAGGCTTCGAATAGTAGTGAATGAAAAAATCCCATATTGGATTTTTATCAAGGCATACATTCTACCTCATGGTAAACCAACTGCTTTCTCTCATAATATGCCTTGTCGAGTCTACACTCAACAAATTCTTTAGAAATAACCTAGTTTAGATACACCACCACATCTTTTTGACCCGGAATGATTCAACCATGAATCTCTACCATAAAAATTGTTAGGTTTTGTACACTGTTTGACTGTGGAGACTCACTTAGCCAGTCAATTCCTAAGGGAAGGATTCGTCATTCATGCTAACGTGTAGAGGACACATCAAAAGGTATAGAAGATCATTTATGTAGATCATCAAATATAAGAGATAAAATATATTTTCCCTCTTATATTGATAGAAGTAAACAATTATATAATTTGGAAGATATTCAATGTAAAACATGAGAAAATTAATAAATGAAAGAAGAAGGGAGTTATTTGTTTATAGATGTTGTCCCATTTTAAATCCAAACATGATGAAAATGTTGCCAATGTGAATACTGATTAGATATGGAGTGGGCATTATTTTACTTATCTATGTATTTACTATAGATTTGGGTGGTTTTGGGGTCTTCTAGGGTGGCTAGTTTCGAGTGAGTTATTTCCATTGGAGACTCACTGAGTCGGTCAATCTATGATGATCAGTGTAACTCTCTTGTTCACTGCCATTATTGCACAATAATTCATTGTGCTTCTATGCGACTTAAAATACAGATGGATGTGAGATTTTCTAAGACTAAAAATCATTTGTAGTGATAAATAAGAAGTGTTTCTCAGAAAGGTATGGTGCTAGGGTAAAGGCAACTATTTTTTGGCAACATGGGAGTTAGTTGTTGTGGGTTAATTTAGAAGTTGTACATTTTTTTATTGTATGGTTACTAGTTTCAATGCCTAAGCAAAGGACTCGTAGCATGTGACAAGATGTTAAGAGATTACACAGCTATATATAGGAGGTGGCATTCATTCTATAATGTAGAGGACATATCAAAATGTACAAAAGGTCATATATGCAGATCATCGAATATAAGAGATAAAATATATTTTCCCCCTTATATTGATAACAGTAAACAATTATAGAATTTGGAAGATATTCAATGTAAAATCTGAGAAAAGTAATAAATGATAGAAGAGGTGAGTGATTTGTTTATAGAATTTATCCCATTTTCTATCCGAACATGATGAAAATGTTGCCAATGTGAAGTTGGAGTCATTAGATACATTAGGTGGAAGTTGAAGTCATCAAATACATTTGGTGGAGGAGAGAGCACATAATTAAATTCAGAATATTTAGATTTGAGGAAGTTTTTTGTTTTTTATCATTTTGAGTAGTTAGCCTCTAACCCCCTTGTTTTTAGGATGATGTGAATTGTTCTAGTGCTAATTAATAAAAATCAAAACATAGGGGGCTTTATGTTTTTGTGAAAAAATGTGACTAATATATTCTTTGCATGTTTTTGTGGTAAAATAAAATTCCTTTAGACCATATATTGATTATTAACACCACTTTACGATATCATTAACCACTTGACTCTTGATGGGTGCAAAGAGTTTATGGTGGGTAGCATGGGAAAAGAAGAGGTGTTGAATCATTTCCAAGATGTTTAAAGAAGCAACAACCATAAGACAATTGTTGTGTGAGATGCTCATATGTGTGTACATGCTTCTTATGAGACAGTTAATTTGATGGTATTGGAAACTATGTTTTAAAAGTCCTATACTTCATTTTTGACAACCAAACTTGGGAATATCGGGCATCCATTTCTTATCCCTACAAAACAAATAAATTTTTTTATATTGATCAGAGATATGTGCTTTAGAGAATAAATAAGATATAACTAGAGGTTGGAGGAAAAGGAGGCAAGAGGATGCTGAAGATAGCTTCTCACTCAACAAGATTTATTGCATGAGAAAAACCATATTTGTGTCCCTAAAGAAAAGAGGAGGCTTGGCAACATGTTTGTCACTTCAAGAAGTAGGGGGAGATTCTTATGGGTGCACTTTGTCATAATCACATTTGGTTGATGCTTTGTTGATCATGTGAGGAGACATAAGACACACTCGAAGGAGACGTGGAATTTTGGAGGAAAGGTCTCTCATGTACAAATGTTTGATTTGTGATTTGTGCATAAGAGGAGAGATAGTTTCCACAACACTTGAGGAGGCATTAGACACACTTGGAGGAGATGTGAAATTTTAGAGGAAAGGCATCTTATGTGCAACCCTAAAGAAAACATTAAACAAACTAGGAGGAGATGTGGAAATTGAGAGGAAATATGTCTCATTGTGCATGGATGGTGGGAACACTTCAATATGTTCTCTCATGTTGTGAAAATGGTTTTAGGTTCTACAATTAGGAGATCCATTGGTGTAGTCGGCTCAATGTTTTCTGGTTGAGAGAGGAGGATTTTTGAAGGCTCTTCATCAAAGTCTCCAAAAGGGTTGGGTTCAAAACCCTTGCAATTTTCCATTGTGTTGAATTAATAAGGGGGTAATGTTGGTTTTTTATAATAATAAGTAGATTTTTAGGTTAATAGTATAATAAAATAAATTATTCATTAAGAGTTATTTGATGGGAATAGTTTCCCATAGGGTAGTTATGATCAAATAATGGCCTTAAATAGCTAGAAGGAAACAATGTAAGATCTATCCAATTGAATATTGTGTAATCCCCAATCGAATCAATAATTTTTTCATTCTACAATTTGATCAACAAGGTTTTTATTTTTTAAGGTCCTTAGACCCTTTTCTCCAATGTAGCCAAGTCTCAAGTGTCATAACATTGTATTCGCTATTGGTAACTTTTATTGAATAGAAACAGAACCTTTAGGTACCCAAATCCATGAACATTTTCTAAAGGTGAAACCCTCACCTCATCCAATGAAGTATCTACATATATTATTTTCACATAAGTATTATTATACTCAACACACTTGTATGCATATAGCTTATATAATGTGCTAAATCTAACACCTCTAGCAATCAACATAGAACCTCTAACCATTTTGCATCTTGTATCATAAAAGACTATCTGCACACCCATCTCTATTAGTTTTCTCATAGATAGCAATTTTTGTGCTTATCCAGGGATATGAAACACACCACAAGTCCTTTTTTTACCATTAAGAAACTCAATTCTAACTTTTACCATGGCCAATAATACCATCACTCAAGTAAACCTTACCTCAATCTAATTCTTCACATTCAAAAAATAAATATGTTGTAAATCATATCAAAAAATTCACTTGAATCAATTAACCATGCATCATTGCCTACATGAGTTGCCAAAGCTGCAATGAATGTGTCCCCATCTTCCTTCTCATACTCGCAATCGGATTCAAATTGCTTATTTTTTTCTTATTCTCTTGTTTCCAATCCTTATGAAAGTTTCCAAATTTACCATAATCCTAGCAAATGTCATTGGACTTTCCAATAAACTTAGATCTCCATTTGAATTTGGATTTATCACATTTTTCATTCTTCTTTCCTTTTTCCTTAGGTCTTCCATGAATATTTAGGGCCTCCTTGATAATGATGGATACATTTATCCTCATCTATTTAGAAAGAAAAGAACCCATTACATCTTCAACATTAAAAAATAAATAAAATTAATATGAATAGCCATAATTGTTGGTCCACTAAGAGGGGTGGTGAATCAGACAAAATCAAACTTAAATACTTAAAATTTAGCTCATTGATTCACTCGGTAGAAATGAATATAGTATTAACTGACTCGCCAAATAACTTAATAACTTAAACAACCATACATCTCATAATATGCAAATTAATCATTCAAAATCAATTAGCACCAGATTTAACGAGGAAACCCAATATGGGAAAAACCTCTATGGGAATTGTGACCCACATTAAAAATGTACCTTTCTGAAGTACGCTCGGTTAAGAACTTATCTTATTAAAGATTACAAACACATTTCCTAGATGTGGCCCTGTTAAGGGATTTACCTCAGATCTATTAAGATCTTCACCCTGTTAGGAGTGGCCTTGCTAGAGGACTTTAAACACTCTTTTGGAATCTGACCTACATCTAGGATTTACAAATAGGACTATTAAATCCACCCGGTTAAGAGATTTTCTCTGTTACAAATGCTAATAAGAAACAATAAAAATTTGAACTATAAATATAGCAACTACCTTTTGCTTGGGTCGGATCCTTTATGCTCACATGAATACTAGCATCACATACTCCATTTGTCTCTACTTTAGACTGTAGATTTTTCTCTTTCTTCTTCTTTGTCATGCTCAGTAACTTTATTTCTTTAGCTTCTTCTGCTTCTTAATTCAACTCGTCAGCATCATCATCTCTTTTTATTTCTCATCCTTTATATAGACAAAAAATTTCCTCTTAATCTCCTTGCTTAGGTTATCCATCATTTGCGCTCATTCGTTTGATCATCTTCTTCACAAATCTCAGCTCGGTAAACCATTAACTTTTTATTTGAACTCTCATAATCAAGTTTAACCGCTTAATCTTCGCCTTAGATCTTCTCATTGAATTTTATCACTCGTAGATCTTCTAACAAACTTCCTTTAATTCTTAACAACATCTAGATCATCATAGCTTCGTATTAAATTTGATCTTATCATCATTTTCAATCAATATCTTGTACTTGGTAACTTGCTTTTCAACTTGGTAACTAACTTTGTTCACTGCTTGGTGCGTAACGCATTCTCGGTGCTCGGTTACTGAAACCAACTAACACAACTCTATATCGATTGACTATGTCTAGCTTGGTAGAGTAACTCTTTTCAGTCATAACTTAACTCTTTTCAATCTCTAACTTAATCAATCAAATGTAGTGACTTGGTAACATCAAATATATAGTAGAAAACAACTATATCAACATTACTTCATCTTTGTCTGATTTGTATTTTTCACCCATTTAACTTCTCCTTCTTATGATATGGTAACTCAATAAAAATCAGTAATCAATTGCTTGACATTAATGACAAAATAACAACTGATCTAACCATTTCTACAAACATGTATACCTATTATCACTCAGTATTCATCATCTCCATCAGTTGAGCAACAATAACAAGAGAATCCCTTAATGAAAACAAAGAACAAAACAAGATCTGTGATTCATCATCCACAGCCATCTTGGCACTAACATATGCCAATTGAGCCACCAACATATTGCATGCTTCTAGGTGGTCTTTAATTTGTCCACCCTCTTCCATTCTCAAGGAATATAATTTTGTCCTCATGAAAATCTTATTCACTAAAAATTTGGCTTCATACATATTACCAAGTTTCTTCCATAGTTTCTTTGTAGAGGAATCTTCATGGACATTAGAAAAATCTAATCAGAACCTTGGCTTTACAGTCCATAGCATCTTCAATTTCTACATCAAAATTATTTTTAGGATATTTCTCCACCTTTATTCTCTTATATGAGCTTTCCATCTGAAATTTTTTGCAACAAGATTAGAAAGTATCCTTTTCACAAGCTCTCACTCAAATTTAAATTAGTTCAAAAAATTAACAAAACATATTTGAGACAAAAGGTGGTCAGGCTCTAATACCACTAGAAAGTTAGTTAAGGTAGAAAAATAACTTCCTACACAAACCTTGAGAGGAGCGATGTGAATTTTTTTAAATCTTTGTAGCAGTTATATAAACGGAAATAAACATAATAGTATGCATACTATAACACAATGATTTACATAGAGAAAACCCTTTCGACATAAAAACCCCACACTCCAAAAGTTATCGAATATATTAAATTTAGAAATCAACAGCTGAATACTATATACTTGTTGAGCAAGCTTCTAATAGGAGTGTCACCAACGGAGATACAAAGGTAACTCAATAGCTACCAAACTCTCATAATATATCAAAACACACAATTGTAAAGAAATTCCCTCATAAAATGGGATTTCCTTCTAGGGAAAACAAGGCACACAAAATATCCACCATTAAATTTGTGACCTAATGATGTATGGTCAAGATTTACAACTATAAATTATACATAAAATATGGCCTTCGAGTGTGCTACCCCTGAAACCCTTCTTAGGGGGGTCATCTTTCCCCAATCCTACAAGGGGGTACCCCCTTGCAACTCCCTTTGTTCATTTATCAACAATAACCTTTTACTATTGCAAGGTTGAGACACCATTTTCCTAATACTAATTACACTCCAAGTGAACAAGAATATGAGATCAATGAAACCACACATCTCAATCCATGACTCCTCTCCTCAAATATACATCCTATAAGGTACACTCAATCAACCTTATTCATTACATTAAAGGTTACACAAGTCAATCCAGACAACCACTTATGCTTGTTTTTATAGACATAAGCTTGAACAAAAACACCAAGTGGTATTACATGAATCATCTACCTCAAAGCTATGAGCTTACAAAATCACATCCCCTTAGTTTATTTTTGGTACTAAATATTTCTAATATTAGATATTTTTCCAATGCAAAACTTGCATTGATATTTATCTTAATGTTACATACAACATACAAACTGACCTCAAGACTATCTAACCTATGTTATGCATATATATTCTTAGATTCCCTAGGTGCAACACTAATAAATATATGAAGAAAATTATAGGACCTTTACCAGAAAACTAGATTTTCTGGAGGCAATTGGTGTTGGTAAGGATAAATCCTTCCCTGAGGAGCTCGGAGATCTCACCAAGGTCGTTAACTGGGTTGTCCATGAGGTGAAATATATAAAGAGAAATCAAAGGGCCTTTACTAGAAAACTGGATTTTTTGGAAGCCATTGGTGCTGGTAAGGATAACTCCTTCCCTAAAGAGCTCAGAGATCTCACCGAGGTCATTAATAATGTTGATGCCACGATCAAAGCCTACTCTTTAAGTTTTAAGAAAGTGGATGATAGGTTTTCTATTGTTGAGAAAAGAGTTACTGGTTTGGAGGATACTCTTGAGAAGATCAGTGAGTAGAGATTTAATATCCTCAAGGCCTCTTTGGAACACCTTAGGCTCCTCATTGCCAAGTTGGAGAACATCAACAAGGAGAAAGCCATTATTCAAGTTTCTAATGAAAAGGACACCAACCATGTTGATGTTCATGATGGGCCTGGTAAGAGAACCCATGCTAATATGAAGAAGATGGGGAAGAATGCTAACAAGGATATAGAGGAATTGAAGAAATTTGTTGATACCATGTGTCATTTTGAGCTGGAAGTGGCTGAGCTTCTTAAGAATTTCACTTAACTTTGTCTCTGCCTGGGGGTTTCTGATGTCCGTTTTTAGTTTTTGCCTATTGTAAGTGTCTTGGTTGTTTCCCTTTTGCTAGCTTTTGTCCCTAGTTTCAAGTTGTTCTTTCCTCATTGTCTAGTCCTTATCTGCTATGCTTTGATGGTTTATCTTTCTCCCTAATGGCGTAAAGGGTTTCAGGTCCCTTTCAAAACATGTTTTCACTTAATCAAAAACACATAAATATTATTTTTTTATTATCATAATTATTTAAAGGGAACAAGAAACCTTTCCCAACAATATGTGTGGGTTTGGTGTTAATTAAAGACTATGAACTAGTTTTTTTGCTCGTAAACTTATCCTTGCTTGATCTTAAATGTATGCTTTTCTACTGACTTAATCTTCATTATTTTGCAAGTTGTTTCTTTTGTCAATCTCTAAGATGGGTGAAAATTTGAAACTATGTCAACTCTTTATAAAGGAATTTGACAATGCAAGTCTAACTTTTTAAATTGAAGTGCCTAGAGGTAAAATATATGTTTTAAATTTTGAAATGATATAAAGTAATGAAATGTAGATTTTTAGTGTAGTTTATGGTTGTATTTTTTAAAAAGACATTTTTTTATAGTTTTCATAAATTTACAATATATTTAAATTGTTGAAAATATTCAATAAATAAGATTGATGGGTCTTAACTTTTTGGATACTGTTTTTTCTATTTAGTTAACTTAAATTTTTAGTGCATGGAAAAAATTGATCTTTTTTGTAAATATTTAAGGTCAAGTGATCCACTAGGTGCCAGGATCAGTTGGCCAGAGCTTCTTGTTATGAAGCACAAGATCACGAGGTCTAGGCTCCCCCTAGCCCACGTGGCACCCGAGGATGTGTCGTGGCATCATCATCGATCACATTAAAAATTTTACCCAATGTACTGCAGTTTATAGGGGGTGTTATACACGATTTCAGTAGTCTAAAAAAATGATCAAGTGATCCAAAAATATAATATTTTTCATAATCCTTCTCTTATATCTTAATTATTTATCATAAATAAAAATAAGCTATATCTATTCTAGAAGAAATCTCTTTAAAATATTATTTGTATACATTTTTAAATTACGAATCAACCCTATACTTCTCTATTATTGTCCACTTGTACTGAATGTAAAAAAAATTACTATAATTAATTAAAATTGTCCAAAATATTATTTTTAGAATCTAGGCTACAATATTTACCAAATGATATTTTTTGGATTTTCCTAAGAATTTGTATAGTCTAAGAAATGACGTCTAAAAGTTAGGGGTTTTGAAAGCGAAAAAAGGGAAAAAAACTCATGTTTTCTTCTATCAAGGAAGTTTTAGGTGACACCATTTCAATTGAAATGTCTTTGATCATAATTAGTTTGGATTAAAAATAGTTCTACAATGAAAAACTTTTGTAATTGTAAATCGTAGAGAATATTTTAAACGTATGTATCTTTGTGTAGATACATGCATATATATTTTGTGTATAATTTTAAATATTTTATCACTTAATGCATCTTAATTAAAATCATCACATATAACGCAAACACCCTCCTTTGTGAATTTATCGAGTTCTTTTAACCAAATTTTGTATTGTAGCCAAATTTGGTGGAACAAAGGACCCCTCTTCAAATTGCAATAAATATCATCTCTTCTTATGGGATCAAGTATGAATCAAATCTTTCAAAGATGCAAAATGTTCAATTATAAAATGTCATAATATTTTAAGAAGATTTTGTTTCACCAAAAAAAAATCAAGTAAAAAAAGTAGGTATGGTCTTAATTGGTATGCACTTATGTATGTTATGTGTATGTACATGTATATGTATGTGCATATAGATTTAAGGCATAGTTTGAGACCATATAAATAAATGAAGCCATGAGAAATACCATCTATACAGATTGTGGAAGTGATTCTTCAAGAGTAGTAGCTACAAATCAAGAATATTCAATTAAAAGATGAGGTTTGCTTACACCATCTAACAAAATTTGAAATGAATTATATTTAATATTTTGAAATTCAAATTTGACATATTTTAAGTGTATAGAATAAGGTGATTCATTAAGAGGACTAAATGGGGTGGATTAAGGGATTTGATTATAGTAATGGATTAAGAGGACAAGTTAAGTTGACAAAGTATTCTTTGTTGAAAAAATCTACTTAAAATATTATAAATAAAAGAGCAAATAGAATAATTGCTTAAGTCTCTATTCATCCAATGTTCCCAAGCCATTCCAACTACTTAAAAATCAATGTACCTATATTTTCCATTGGCTGGAGTGAGCCACATGAAATGCTCTATTTTTGTTAACTTGGCCTCTTAATACCTATTAGGACCACTTAGGACCCACTATGTATCATAAGGGGTCCTAATGATTTGTATGAACCATTAATGACAAGGACTATTTAGGACCTCTTAGGACCCATTAATGTTCCATAGGATCCCTTAGTGCGCATTTGGACCCCTTGGGAACCATTATATATCGTAAGGGGTCCTAAGGGGTTATAGGATACATTAATGGGTCCTAGGAATATTTAGCATCCTTAGGACCCATTAATGTGTCCTAGGACTCCTTAGTACGCATTAGGACCCCTTATGACCCATTATGTATCATAAGGGGTCCTAAGGGGTCATATGACCCATTAATGAGCCACAGGACAATTTAAGACCCCTTAGGACCCATTAATGTATCCTAGGACCCCTTAGTACGCATTACGACCCCTTAGGACTCATTATGTATCATAAGTGGTCATAAAGGATCATAGGAAACATTAATGAGTCTTAGGACCATTTAAGACCCATTAATGGTTCCTAGAATCCCATAGTACCCATTAGGACCCCTTATGACCCATTCTTGTGTCCTAGGACACCTTAGTGCGCATTAGGAACCCTTAAGAAATATTATTTATCATAAGGGGTCCAAAGGGGTCATATGACCACTTAATGAGTCATGGGAAAATTTAGGACCCCTTAGGACCCATTAATGTGTCCTAAGACCCCTTAGTACGCATTAAAATCCCTTAGGACCCATTATGTAGCATAAGGGGTCCTAAGGGGTCGTAGGAAACATTAATGAGTCATAGGACCATTTAGGACCCATTAATGTTTCATAGGACCCCTTAGTACCAATTAGGACCCCTCAGGACCCATTATGTATTGTAAGGGGTCCTAAGGGGTCATAGAACCCATTGATGAGTGTTAGAGTAATCTTTAGCAATTACTCTTTAGTGCTTAAGTTAGACTTAGGAAAGTTTCCTTTTCTGAGTTAGTTTCCCTTTTAGGGTTTCGGTATCCTTTATAAGGATTGACCGGCTTTCATTTCATAAGGAGTTTGTAAATCATTTATTGTTGAATATAGAAGATAATTTCTGTCAACATGCTTTTTCATTCTCTGGCCTATCGGCCGCCATAGCTTCTGTTTCTTCTATCTTCTGTCTTCATTCTCGTAGCAGTTTTGCATGCAGGGTTCTTGGGTAGATTGATGTTCATCAATCTCAACATGGTATCAGAGCTTTCCTGCTGTCAGCTGTTCGATCTCTGTTGAAGCACAGAGGGTTTCAGAAGCTTTTTCGACTTCTTTTAGTGGTTCTGGGGGGTCTCTATTTTTGGAGGCACTTTGGGCTCAAACGGACACCACCATTACGTCCAGAAGGCCCAAAAACCCCAGAATCCATATAAAGTTTGTCCATTTTGGACACCGGGGCATCAGGGGAATTTTTTCGGGCCTCCCAGGGCCGTACGGGCACGGAAATCGAGAAAAAAATTAAAAAAAATGCATGTTTTTTAATTTTTTAAGGGTTTCAATAGCGCGCACAGTGTTTTTTAATAGGCGCCACCGCCGGGCCGCCACCGCGCCACCGGCGCTCGGCCCCGGCCGGCAGCGCCTCCCTTCTTCCCAGGCTCTGTGTTCATACGCCGCCGCCGCCGCCTGCGTTTCACCGCCTCCCCGCGGCTTCCCCGAGTTCTGCCGCGCTCTGCCTCCGCGGCCCCAGCCGCCAGTGCTCCCCCGCACTCTGCACCACCTCAGCGGCGCGACCGCCGCCCGGCTCCGCTACTCTGCTGGCCCCGACGGCCACCGCCACCGCCGCCCCGGGTGGCGCCTTTCTTCCAGCCCCCGCAGGCTTTCTTGTCTACCCGCGCGGTCATATGCAAGACCAGGCGCTAATCTTAAGCCCCCTGCGCGCCATGTGCCCAGGGGCGCAATTTTTTTAAGCCCTAGGGGCCTATATGTAACCTTTTTTTATTTTTTCGGGGTACCTGGGCTTTTTTCGCTCTATAGGGAGCATACGGGGGTATTTTTCTTACTTCCATATACCGTCGGAAAGCTCTTTTCGAGCACTTTCCGATGGTGGGGGTTAGAGGTTTTGGTTCCACTGTTTCGATAGTGTTTTTTTCTGTTGAAGTCCAATGTCCTGTTTTGCCTTCCGGGAGTCATATCTGGCTCATCCAGACTCCTTTTTCGGCAAACGAGATATCGTCGGAAAGCTGATTCTGTGTACTTTTCAGTGGCAGAGGTATTTCTTCCAGATTCTTTCCTGAGTTTTCACTCCTCCGAGTTATGCAGTTTATGCCCTCTGGTGGTGTGCTTGGTTCCACAGGTCCGGGGATCTCTTCTTCTGGTTTCTTAGTGCACTCTTCTTTCTGACTTCTAAGCTTGCATGCTCATTCTGATGCATTTTTTCTATAAACGCACTGAGATAAAGTGCCTTCCTCTGCTTTCTTGGGATCTTGTACACCTGGTTCAGTCTTTGTACCCGCACTGTGTTATAAAGTGCCATGGGGGGATTATGATGCATATGCCTTAGGCGCATCCACTCTTGTCAAGTGAGCGTACCTTCCATGACATTAGCCCATGTAGAATGTGTCTATGACACCGCCCTTTATCCTATGTGTGTGCCTCTGTTTCACTTGGTGTTCCTGGTTCTTCTTCTGCAGTTGTTTCTGGTACTGCTTTTCAGTGTTCCTGTCACCTCTCCCAGTTCAGCATTATGGGGGGGGTTCACCTGTTGGTTCTATTGCTTCCTTGGTTAGGTTGAGTGATCTATGTATTCAGTTCTTGTTCCTATGTACTAGGCGGATGCAGTGGCTAGGCACCTATGCATTTCGGTGAGATGGATCTACTATATAGACACTCATTCATTCCTACTTTTGGAGGTCACCTCTTCGATTGATCAGCTCTTCAGACACTTGTCTTCTCTACCTGATCATGCACTTCAGTGGGGGTTCTAGCAGTATCTTCTGA
>MU224824.1:837971-852680 GCA_018584345.1 Thuja plicata
AGAAGATAATTTCTGTCAACATGCTTTTTCATTCTCTGGCCTATCGGCCGCCATAGCTTATGTTTCTTCTATCTTCTGTCTTCATTCTCGTAGCAGTTTTGCATGCAGGGTTCTTGGGTAGATTGATGTTCATCAATCTCAACAATGAGTTCTAGAACCGTTTAGGACCACTTTTGACCCATTATTGTTTCCTAGGACCACTTAGTACGCATTAGGACCCCTTAGGACCCATTATGTATCATAAGGGGTCATAGGACCCATTAATGAGTCCTAGGACCATTTAGGACCCCTTAAGACTCCTTAATGTTTCTTCAGATTCCTTAGTACCCATTAGGGCTCATTATGTATCATAATGGGTTTTTATGGGTCATAGGACCCATTAATGAGTCCTAGAACCCTTTAGGACCCCTTACAACCCATTAATGTTTCCTAGGACCCCTTGGTACCCATTAAGACTACTTAAAACCCACTATGTATCATAAGGGGTCCTAAGGATTCATAGGAACCATTAATGATTCCTAGGACCATTTAGGACCCTTAGGGCCCATTAATGTGGCATAGGACCCCATAGTACACATTTGTACCCCTTAGGACCCATTATGTATCATAAGGGGTCCTGAGATGTCCTAAGGGGTTGTAGGATATATTAATGGGTCCTAGGAATATTTAGCACCTCTAAGGACCCATTAATGTTTCCTAGGACCCCTTAGTATGCATTAGGACCCATTATATATCATAAGGGGTCCTAAAGGATCGTATGACCCATTAATGAATCCTATGACAAGATAGGACCCCTTAGGAACCATTAATGTGTCATAGGACCCCTTAGTACACATTACGACCCCTTAGGACCCATAATGCATCATAATGGATCCTAAGGGGTCGTAGAAAACATTAATGAGTCTTATGACCATTTAGGATCCCTTAGAACTCATTAATGTTTCATAGGATCCCTTTGTACCCATTAGTACCCCTTAGGACCCATTATGTATCGTAAGGGTTCCTAAGGGGTCTTAAGACCCATTGATGAGTCCTATGACCCCTTAGGACCCATTATTGTGTTTGAGGACCCCTTAGTTTGCATTAGAAACCCTTAGGACCTACTATGTATCATAAGGGGTCCTGAGGGGTCATAAGACCCATTAATGAGTCCTAGGATAATTTGGGACCCCTTAAGACTCACTAATGGGTCCTACGACCCCTTAGAATCCTTTAGGATCCCTTAGTATGCATTAAAACCCCATCAAACCCACTCTGTACCATAAGGGGTCATAAGGGGTTGTAGGACCCATTAATGGGTCATAGGACTGTTTAGGACCTCTTAGGACTCATTAATTGGTCCTTACAACCCCTTTGAACCTATTAGGACCCCTTAGGATACATTATGATCTATTACAACACATTAGAACCCATTAGGACCCCCTAGGACCCACTAGGACACATTAGGATGCATTAACTGTCGTTCGACACACTAATGGGTTCTAAGTGGCCCTAATGTATCATAATGGGTCCAAAGGGGTCCTAAGTGGTCCTAGGACCCATTAGGACATATTAGGATGCATTATGAATCATTACAACACATTAGGGCCCTAAGTGGTCATAATGTATATCATAAGGGGTCATAATGGGTCCTAAGTGGTCCTAGGACCTCTTATGAGCCATTAGGACCCCTTAGGACAAATTAGGATCCATTAAAACACATTAGAACCCATTAGGATCCCTTAGGACCCATTAGGACCCCTCAGGACCCATTAGGACCCCTTAGAATGTATTAACTCTTCTACGACATACTAATGGGTCCTAAGTGGTCCTATTGCATCACAAGGGATCATAATGGGTTCTAGGTTGTCCTAGGACCCCTTATGACCCATTAGGACCCCTTACAACACATTAGGACCCCTTAGGACCCTTAGGATACATAATGGGTCCTAATGCATAATAAGGGTCCTAAGGGGTCCTAATCATGTCCTAATTGGTTCTAAGTGGTCCTAGGATCCCTTAGGGCCCATTAGGACACACTAGGACACCTTAGGACCCTTAGGATACATAATGGGTCATAAGGGGTCCTAATGTGTAATAAGGGTCTTAAGGGGTCCTAATTAGGTCTTAATTGGTTGTAAGTGGTCCTAAGATCCCTTAGGATCCATTAAAACACATTAGGACCCTAAGAGATCATAAAGGGTCGTAATGTATCATAAGGGGTCATAATGGGTCCTAAGTGGTCCTAGGACCCCTTATGACACATTAGGACCCATTACAACACATTACGACCCATTAGGAACCCTTAGGACCCATTAGGACCCCTTAGAACCATTAATTGTCATACAACATACTAATGGGTCCTAAGTGACCCTAATGTATCATAGGGGGTCATAATGGGTCCTAAGTGGTCCTAGTACCCATTAGGACCCTTTAAAACACATTAGGACCCATTACGACACATTAGGATCCATTAGGACACATTAGGACCCCTTACGCCCTTAAGATACATAATGGGTCCTAATGCATAGTAAGGGTCCTAATCGAGTCCTAATTTGTTCTAAGTGGTCCTAGGATCCCTTAGGACTCATTAGGACACATTAGGACCCCTTAGGACATATTAGGACCTGTTAGGACACTTAGGATACATAATGGATCCAAAGGGGTCCTAATGCTTAATAAGGGTCATAAGGGGTTCTAATCGGGTCTTAATTGGTTCTAAGTGGTCCTAGGATCCCTTAAGACCCACTAGGAACCATTACAACACATTAGGACCCTAAGTGGTTATAAGGGGGCGTAATGTATCATAAGGGGTCATAATGGGTCCTAAGTGGTCCTAGGACCCCTTAGGACAACATTAGGACCCATTACAACACATTAGGACCCCTTAGGACCCTGTAGGACACATTAGGACCCCTTAGGACCCCTTAGAATGCATTAACTATCGTACGACATACGAATGGGTCTTAAGTGGTCCTAATGTATCATAAAGGGTCATAATTGGTCCTATGTGGTCCTAGGACCCATTGGGACCCCTTAGGAAATATTAGGACCCATTATGACAAATTAGGACCCATTAGGACCCCTTAGAATGCAATAACCATCAAATTACACACTAATGGGTCCTAAATGGTCCTAGGGCTCATTAATAGGTCCTACAACCCCTTAGGACCCATTAGTGTGTGATTTTATGATTATTGTGTTCTAAGGGGTCCTAGTGGGTCATAAGGGGTCGTAGGACCACTTAGGACCCATTATGATACATTAGGACCACTTAGGACCCATTTGTGTGTCGTATGATAGTTAATGTGTCCTAATGGATCCTAAGTAGCCCTAATGGTTCAATTCTTAAAAATGTTCCAAGATTCTCCCAATCATTGATTCATTCCAAACTTGAATAGAATAACACATAAACAAGACAAAAAAACCAAAACTCTTCAGAATCCATCGTTGTCAATCATACTACAGGTACAAGTTGTAGTAAAAACATTATAGTAAAATTCAAAAAAATGGTCAAAATGAAACATGACCCCATTTTGAAATAGGGTAACATTTCATTTTTGAAATGTTACTCCGTTTCAAAACCAGGTCCCGTTTCGCTCTTCCAAATTTCCAACGAGCAAAAAACAAAATGGGGTCACGTTATATAAGCGAGACCCCGTTCCAAAAACTTTGAAAATTCCCCCCGAATTAGCTTCGGGTTTAGCTTTGGGAAATGCTTGGTCAACCGACCCCTAACTTTGGATCTGGTTTGATCTAAACCTTGGAGGCCATTTCAATCTGTAGACAAAAAATACACTTTGGCCACAAATCAGATTGATTTTATAGAAAAAATTTTAATAAAAAAAACTCATTATAGATCAGACTGTGCAGATTCCAAATATGTAATTTGCTTGTATATTTGATTTTTTTTAAATTTTTCATTGAGTTTCAACTAAAATTGGTCTACAAACTAGAGATAACAAGTTATTTTGTTATTTTAGTAACATTTTTATTTGAAATTTTTTTGCCAAAAAATTTATATGACATCAAACTAGAGACAATTCTACACAGTAAAAAAAAAACAAAAAAAAAACATATGTTTTGGTCAAATTATGCTTGTCGTACATGAGATGTTTTAAAAACAACAATTATGCCTAATAAAAACTTAATAAAAAAATATTCAATAAAAAATACAAAAAAATATTTTCATCAATCTTAACTGTGTTACATACCATTCCCCAAAAGGATTCAAAGAAATAATATCATTTAGATCAAATTTTGTTTTCCGTATACGGGCATAGTATGGTCCTGAAACAAGGACTTTTAAAATGTAGGTTTTAGTAATGTCACTTGAAAATAAAATTCTATCAGCTGGGTATTAACATAAATTACACATTTGGAAAGTAGACTTCAATAACTACAACTTCTATAACTGAATGTTTTTAATATTAAGTCTCTAAGTGCTTCAAATATTCATCTCAAACATGACGAATTTGAAAAAACAGGAAAAAACAGTTCCATTTTTTGGCCAAAAAGTGGACTCAACTTCTTACTGACACCCTTATAAGTAAAATAATTGTCAACACTTATGTGTGACGGTAGAAGTGTCATGGCATCTCAACTAGTTTAAGCATTAGGGTTGTTTGTATTATTAAATAGACAGAGCTCAAAAAGTTCATTCCTTGCTACAACCATATGGATACACCATCCTATCACACTCTATCCACTTACTCCATCCTCTCTTCTTCCCCTGTCAATAATAAATATGCCCACACCCATTTCTTGTACTATCTACTCTCCACCACAGTTGTAAATGAATTTTATTCAAATGGCCCATTAATACTCTAATTACAAATACTTACATTCCTATTGAAAGCATAATAGTCTAACTTCCCTTGTACTAAATATTCTAGCTTGTTCATCTGAATTTGATGAATTTGATTGAGAGATGAACTTGGTTTGTACTAGAACAAAAGATGATGCATGTTCATTTTTATACGAGAGAGAGAGAGAGAGAGAGAGAGAGAGAGAGAGAGTTGTCATCATATAACCTATATTAAGTCTTTCTCCAAATAGTCATTTGTCATCATATAACCTATATTAACTAAATAGGAAATAAATGGGGATGTTAATTCTATCAATGCACATTTATAGTAGGGATTATGAAGAGAGATCAATGTTTATAAAAATGGAGCTAGCTTTGTACAAGATAGTACTATTTGTCATCATACACATATTAAGTCATTTCACAATAAATAAATAAAAATCAAATAGAAAATAGAAAATAGCATGAATATGCTAATTTCATAGTTAGACATATATATACAAAATCAACAACAATAAACCTAAAATCAATGTATAGATAAAGTTAAATAAAAAGATTCAATTTTACACAAAATTACACAATTATTATTATATACATATATTAAATCATTTCTTTAAAATAGACACAAATCCAAATGAAGAATAACATAAAACATAATTATTACATCATTAAACATGAATACTTAATTTTTTTTCAATTAAAATTTTCCAGTCTTAAAAACCATCATATATTAAACTTTATTTGTTTTGAAAATATGTATATATCAATAAATAAATAAAATTCAAATGTAGAAAACTCGATCAGAAAGATATATATATATATATAATAATAATAATAATCATCAAGAGAAGAAAACTTGATCACAATTGTTTCTCTCAATTAAACAAAAGCAGGATTTAAAGAAAAAAATACTTGATCACAATGCTCTTTCTATTCATCAAAACAAACATTTTCTGGTCAATAAAATATTAGTGCGATTGAAGTTGGAGTTGAATGCTCATATAATTTCGTTGGAACACAGTACTCTTTAAACAGCGTTACATTATGGTTTGGAATTGAAACTGTACAAAAGCAAAATGCTCTTCTTGAGGTCGCTCTGTTCAGAAAGTTTTATTCAAATTGATTACAATTTCCAGCCACGATAGCTTTTTTCCCAAATTTGTGGAGACCAGGCCGTTCCAGTTCATGTCAGAAGTGGCAGGAGCCCTGACCTTCAAATTAATGTCTGCCCAATCTGAAACTAGGTATGATAATTGAACAGATCCCGCTGTTTCAGCATTTCCTGCAATTTGAAACCCATATAAATTTCATCCTTGTAAAGTTTTGTAGATCACAACGAAGCAGGGAAGAACGGCCTTAGGGTTATAGACAAAAAGATCGTCGAGATTGGAGTATATTCCGGCGTGGCCTGCGACGGAATCGAATCCCCCGGAGACGAAATCATCATCTGCAATGGCAGAGGCAGAGGCAGAGGCAGATGTAGAGTCAATGATGTCCTTTTCCTTCCTTTGCACGCGCCCTGCAATTACTCTGCACACCACCATTGCCCTTCTTCCGCCCTTTTTCTCTCGTTCGCAGGATGCAATGGAGTCATGAGCCCTCCCACTGCTTGCTGTCGTGTAAATCTCCAGCTTGGGGGAAGCAGAGAGGCCATTCTTGATTATATTGCAGATATTGCAGGAAGGCAGGGTACAGAGACTAGATGAGCCGTTCATTCCCAGAGAACAAGCGAATGTAGTGCAGTGGAAGCGGAGCAGCTCGTTGCCATCTGCAATGCAGCGGGCATGCTTCTTTGCAAGCTTATTTGCCTTTGCCTTCACCGTGTCCCTGTACTCTTCGAACTTGTTTATTGTCTTCTGGGTGTTGTGCACCTTCAGAATCCTTTCGATTTTGCAGATGGGGTTATCCTTCTTCAACCAGCTTGATTGGAATATGATTTCCACAACATTCCGGGCCGAATCCTCTTCACTCAGCTCCGATACTGCTTTTAATCACAGTCAAATCATGTTACCACTAATCGCATCTCATCAAAGCAAAAAATAAACACCCTGCACCAAATTTAAGCCCTTCCTAACTCCATGGAAATCATTATCATGACCACAACCAAAAATTGGGCATTCAAAAACTATCAAAAAATTTCTAGGAAACCTGATATTTGGGTACGGGAAGAGAAGAACTAAACTAATTTAATCTTGCTGTGGCATAGTACTTTCTCTATAAACCACTGTTTTAGGCACTGGAAGGGAAGAAGAACAATTTAAGCCCTCAAAACACACAATTTATGACAATTTAAGAGCTCACCAAACCACGTAAACAAACGCCGTGCAAGAATTTTTAGCCCCTCCCAACTCCATAGAAACTATTATGACCACAACCAAAATCAGACGTTCAAAAACTATTAAAATTTCTCTAGAAAACACTGATACATAGGTACTGGAAGGGAAGAACGAAACCAATTTAATCTTGCTGAGGCATATTACTTTCCCTAGAAACCACTGATATTTAGGTACTGTAAGGGAAGAACTAAAACAACTTAATCTTGCTGAGGCATTGTTCTTCCTCTTAAAAAAACACTGATGTTTAGGTGCTGGAAGAGAAACATATGATTTTCACAGTCTATATTAGTGTTGTTTATGATTTCTGGATTTGACTGTGTAACTTTTTCATTTCGACATTGCAGATCAAAGGCTATGATCCATCATCATCAGACATAGACCAACGGAAAAGAGGAATAGACAATTTAATCTTGCTGAGGCATATTTCTTTCTCTAGAAAACACAGATGATTAGGTACTGGAAGAGAAGAACTAAACCAATTTAATCTTGCTGAGGCATATTACTATCTAGAAAACACTGGTATTTAGGTACTGGAAGAGAAGAACTAAAACAATTTAATCTTGCTGAGGCATAGTTCTTTCTCTAGAAAACACTGATGTTTAGGTACTGAAAGAGAACCAAAACAATTTAATCTTGCAGGCATATGATTTTCATAGTCATTGTGCATGATTTTCACAGTCCATAATAGTATTGTTGTGCTGAAAGAAGTGAAAGGGTAAATTTGTGTGAAACAATGGAAAAATTAGACATGGAGAGCAGAACCTGCATGTTTGGTGATCTGGTGGTACTCCAGAGCCTCTGTCTTGGTGAAAATCTCTCCACAGGAAGGACAAGCGGCAATGGTTCTGAAAGAATCCCTGGAGAAGGCCTCAATGGGATCTACTATCATATGGCATTCATAGCACCCAGACCATCGCTTCAACTGCATTCCTCGGAAAGAGGCAGGGGAGGGCTCTGTGCTTGTGGTCTGAGGCTTACATGAATATGACAGTGATCTAGCAGAGGAATGTGTGGATGTGGATGATGTTTCAGGAGAGATTTCTCCTCTGTGCATCACCCTCATCTTCCCCTGCATCTGCATTTGTGACCCAGAACTAGAACACCCTACCCTCGCCTCTTTCACCTCCCCACCATCAAACTTACAGCTGCTCACTATTCTCCTAAACAATGCCCAAGAGGATGAAGCTGAAGAACCCTCCTTTTCCTTCTTGTGAGGAACCTCTGCCACCAAAAAGAAAACCGCCATCATTACAGACACCAAACTGCTCTTACTCACCATCCAACTATTTCCCACACCCATCAATTTTTCTGAATCCACAGCCATCCAAGCCCACTATTCAATCATCAACCGCCAAAATGTAAACATTGTGGGCTACTAAGACTGCAAATTGAGTTTGAATTAGGGTCAAATAATAATGGGGTTCTTGATATTAGCCTCCCACTCCCGCCCAACTACAAAGTATTGGTCAAATAAGTAGTAACCGCCTAAAATGTAGCATGGGCCATGTGCAGGGTACACTTCCCAACGCTGAATAAAAATTATCCATATTCAGAAAATGGGGAACTTCAAGAAGAGAAAGGGATGTCTCTGAGACTTCCAGTTAGGTTGTGCTTGTGAAAACACGTGGAACTTCCATCAACAAACAATAATGGAGATGCTCGGCAGGTGGTCGTTATGCTCAGGGAAAGAGAGAGGGAGAAGCTTATTAGGTGGAGGAGTCAAAAGAGCATGTATTTTATGCAAATCAACTTTCCCCCAAGCCCATAAACTACGTGCCCCCATTTTATGTAATGGTAATGACAGATCAGAATAACATTAAAGGACGGAATCTGCTTAAATATGTGAGGGAGGAAGTGCAGTTCAAGGAGGAGGGAGTGGTCGAAGTACCATAATCTGTGTGTGTGTGGGACCCAAGAAAATCATACCCACTTCCTCCATCATGTGCCCACATCTCACACAAACTAAATACAAACAATCTGCCTTAATTATATATTTGAGAGGCAGAGCACCATGATTTGGTGAGCAAAGAGCATCAGGGCTGTGCTTAAAAGACAAGCAGTAAAGGACAGACGACCAACCGACAAGAATTGTGAATATCTCTGTGCCCAGGCCCTGATCCCTCCTTTTACAGTCCCATCTTACACAGTCAATGTGGGAGTTTCTTATTTCTGAGTTTATCCCATGAAAAGGTAGGCACCCAAAGCTAAAAATGTGGGACTAGAGAGCCTGCTTCCTGGGAAGCAGGCCCACTGTCACATATTATCTACTCCCGTACGCTCACTAGGAGTTAAGACAATTAATGGTGGTGGTACAGGTTTTGTAGGCAGAAAGTCAAATGTGTGTAGCCTAATTACCCATAATGCACGTCATCTTGTTATCTTCCTACAAATTCCTATGCAGAAGTTTATGGATAATTGTATGGCGGTGCACGTTCTGGCAAGTGGTGGTAATCGAGGGAAGGGCGAGGACAAAACAGAGTTCAGCAATGAAAAGTCGAGGACAAATAAGAGTCCGGCGATCGAAAGGAAGTTTCGTCTTTTTTAACGGATAAGTAGGGGAGAGGACCCTGTACCTATCAGAATCAGGTTTCAATAGTTGTTGTTACTAGTATTAGTAGGCGAAGAGGGAAAGAGCATTCTTTTGATATTTTTTTGTTATTTTTCTTTGGGCTTAATTGTTTTTAACTATTGTTTTGATTTCTAGTAGTAAACAGAAATGTAATTGGATTGTTATGACCAATAATTTGCACAATTCTTCCAATACTTGTGTGCAAATGTTCTAATAATTATCGCTATTGGTACCAATAAAGTTGTACAATTGATCTAATTACCAACCTTTTTTCTTTTTCAAAAAATGGATAGTTAGTGGCCCACTAAATGATTTCTTAGTGAACTTTTAATTAGCAAAATCATTGGAACATGGGTGATAACTCGTGTTTTTCCTCCACTTGTGAATTGAATTTTCAATAGTTTTAATAACATGATATTAATAGTTTTGATTTTAAAATTGTTCATGTTGATCATGAAATACGGGAGAGGTCCAATAGCAGCGTAGGCTATGTTGTGCAAGGTGTATGACACATTGAGCAAAACCAAGAATTGCTCGTTGTGTATCCACATGTTGTTTACCAAAAAAAATCATTCCACCAATTTTCTTCACATTTTCCAATGCATATTGAATGATGGACACATCACCTTACCTCCTATGTCTGCATCCATTTCACACTCAACTTGGTGTCTTCCATTCGCAAGGGTTTGTATTAGGTCCCGTACAATCCTCTTAGTATTAGCTTATGCACTTAATGTCATCCATCAAGGTACCAGTGATTGTGCGGTTCAGGTTTGATGGTGGAGAGTTTGGGAGCGAACCATGGTGATAGATTTTTTACATTCACAATATTTTTTGACACATTCAACTCGTAAGGAAAATATAAACCTTTGATCATCACAAGTGAGGTTGTCTTCCAACTTCACAATGACAATGATCATCCATTGTATGTGTATTTTAATTCGGTTGAATCGTTCTTTATGGTTTTGTAATTGTTTTTCCATTGCAATCTTTCTATGGTTTTCACACTCCATTATATGCATGCTTGCAAATCTAGCATACTTCTCGTTGTGCATGTCCTACATTACAAAGCCCAGATTGAAACCAAGTGAAAAAAGTAAGCAAGCATAGATATAGATGTAGATGTAGATATGTCTATCTAACTATGACATTTAAGGGATTTATATGCTAGACAATTAAGAATTGTATGCACCTATATTTGGTCGACATGTCATATGCAATCATTGATCCCTTGTACAATATATCTTGCGACGCCATGAACCTCTCTCCCTTGTATATAGTGCATTTTGTCCATCATAAAAAATTTGACATGCACAATAGAAGGTATTATGGACAATTCAAAAGTAAATGAAATGCACAATTATCAATATGCATAACCCTCGACTAAAATTTTATATATATCTGTGTGTGTACGCATAGATACATCTATATCAGTTAAGGGATTTATAAATTTAATCAAGGTAAAGGTTTTATGGTATGCATAATGAGAAGTATTATTATTGTCAACATGAAGGGTTACACGTGGTAAGAGTTAGAAATGTGGATACGATGTTAACATATTAATCATCGAGGGTTGAGTAGTTTTATTCATGTTTTGGTAGTTTAACTTCAATTTCTATTTTACAAGTTTGTGTGCAATTCATCTGTTCTATCGCTACCTTGTTTTATCTTAAGTTATATTCTTCTTTTCTTGCATCAATAATAGATAAAATAATTTTTCTTTTGCCTTATTTATTTTATTAGAGTTCCTGGACTGATAATGATATCAGAGAACATGAATATTTTTTGAAGCTTTTGAAGACATTGGAGCACTCCAAAGAGGCACTAAATTGATTCAAGTGAAGTCAATTTATTTTTTGTTATAAAGATTATTTATCTTGCTTTTTATTATAAATTTAAGTAAGAAAAATCAAATAGTCATTTTGTGTTGTGTCCCCATTTTAAAATAGGATTTAATCGTAAATAATAATTAAAAAAATAATAATAAAAGAAATATTCAATAAATAAAAATATAATCTATCCTTAATATAATAATATATTATTAGAATGATATAATGCATTATTATTATAATAATAATTAACAATATAGTTAATAATAATACATTATTAGCAATATACAAATATATATCTAATATCACATAATATTATTAATATGATTTAAATGAATCGACGACATTAGAAATAAGTCGACGGCTCTATGGACCGTCGACACCCTACAGTCAGGACTGAATGCGAAGCATTGCTTCTCTTCCGCAGGAGGATATAAACAGCAATAGGGAATAAGATATGAGGGGGGAAAGCAGCAAATCACACAAGAATAGATTGTGATTAATCTATACGGAAGCAACACTGGACAATTCATTTTGAGGAGTTAAACAGTAGTAAAGACTCAGCTACGTCAGCAACCAAATGTTCCAATCACCAAAGACAAACCAGTCTGCAGTTTAGATGGAGTTAACAACAACGATTTATCAGATATAATATATAAATAAGAGAATATATATAAATCAGTCAATCCATATATATCAGTCAACCAACATTCTAAGATAACCAGACCTTAATAAAATAACAATATCTTTATACAATCATTATTTAAAGAAATCTAATCAGCAAATTAGAGGGTGAGGTTAAAGGTTCCAATCTCCCAATCACATTTTTCTAATGGTACACGAGCATTGAAAAG
Organism: Thuja plicata; assembly: GCA_018584345.1. NCBI lineage: Eukaryota > Viridiplantae > Streptophyta > Pinopsida > Cupressales > Cupressaceae > Thuja > Thuja plicata. The sequence continues at coordinate 850,346 of MU224824.1, forward strand.
TCATCCAAAATAACAAAGAAGTAAACCATCCAACCAGTGATTGGTATAACACAGTCAACAATCAAATACTATCGAACATTGTTTTCCTTATTCATTCTTGGGAGAAATTGCAGGCACCTTAGATGCAACCATAAAGGAGATGTAAGTTATAGTTACAAGTCAAAAAAAAAATGACAAATATAAAGGAGATATTGTTCCACACATATTTTAGGTTGATAAATCAGATTAAGCAATTCACATTGCTGTAAGAAATACTATTCATTTCAGTTGCAGTCATATTATCAGACAGTTAGCCAAAGGGAACATTAGAGTTGATGTGAGGACTGAAAATAACAACAAATGCCACATAAGCATAAAAAGACAAATATTCTCAATATCGATTCAATAGTCATAGTCGGTCAATTGCTATAGACTAATCGACCAAAAAGTTCAAACATACAAGTAATCAGGTACACATTTATCTCAAATTTCCATTTTAATTATTTGAAATAACACAAAAGGTAATATATCCAAAAGTAATCGACCATTATGTCGAAAACTATAACATTTCCATAATCAGTAAAATTACAATGTTCAGTTTCAGAATACTGACTAACTTGTCGTGCATCTTACATCATAAATGAAATATATATAAAATACATCATCTACAAGACCATAAGGTCATATGAATCAATATCATGTATGCCATTGGACAACTGTCCATCTGCATGCTTCGGTCTCCTAAGCCATCGGACACCTGTCTATCTGCAAATCTCGAGATGAGAGTGTGGTTTAGAAGCTTAATCCACTCAACCACGGAGTGGTTAGCTCCCCCGAGGCTCATCCTGAATGAAGAGAGCACCGATCCTGCCCAAGAAGTCTATTACCCAGCACTGATGGATCGGAAGGAATCTGGTGTGTATGTGAAACTAACTACTTTCTACATATGTCTAAGTAGAACTAATCACAGATGAACATGAAGATGAAACATAAATAACCAAACACATTTAAGAAAATATGTGTTCCATAGCTTTGGCCAAAGCGTAAAGGACCAGACTTCTACTGGCAGGCAAATAAACAAAATTTACCCTTTCCCGATTTTCCATATTCAACACCCTTTCCAATAATATTCAAAGATCAATATCAACAAAAGATAATATACTAAAGAAACATGATGCAGGAATTTAACACTTTTTTCCAATTTTCCTACAAACTCTTTTGAATATATCATAAAAAAAATATTAAGTTTTAAATTAAACTAAATTTCACAATTTTTCATTTTCTATGATGAACCAAATTTCTCTTTAATGTGTTTTGTGCATGGGTTTTTTTGTTGTTGCTCCAATTCTCTAAAACATTGCAGCATCCCCAGAGATTAAAATAATGAAACAAAACTATGCTGGAAACCATGATGGAGTATAAATTTTTATTATTTTTCTTTGGCGTCATTCCCTATTCCAATTTGTCTAATGTTCAAAATCTATTCCTATGTCTTTCAAACATTTCCAACAACTCTTAACCCAACCAAGAAAAAACATATGATAATGGCATAGAAGTTTGTTGTAGAAACTTTTTACCCTTTCTAATAAGTGGAGGAATTTTCTTAATCTCTCTTTTATTAATAATGCTATAAGTTATGATTACCACTTCTATAGATTTTCAACCAATTTTGAGAAAACAAACAGGGAGTTGAAAACTAAATAGAGATTCAAAACATAATAAACTGAAACTTACAAGATCTCTAAAATTTAGCACGATGAACATGCTAATTGGTTCCAATCTTTCTCTTACACCACTAACGACCAGATACAACATAAAATTTAAGGAAGGAAGACTAAGGTACACAACATCCTCCACAACAAGGAACGACCAAAAAGGAAAAAGAGCAGCTGCTTGGAAAAAGTGGAAATGAAAAAAATAAAAAAAAACACCAGTCCAATTTTTGGAAACACATTCAATGCATAGATACAAGATAGCCAGGCGTACACATTACCAGTCAAAAATAAAAAGAAAAAAGAACATTTACTGAAATCACTAATTTAATTCCAATAATACTTCACTGAGGCCTTTAACTATGAAGTAAATTTAGAACCTGACAGATAGTGGTGATGTACTGGAGAAAATTTTGACTCCTCCCAATACTGCATTTTTTTCTTCCTTTGAATTTCTCTCCACTCCCCTATGCGTGACTCCTTGTCTCCTCCCTGCACGATTCTTTATTTTCACTCCCTTTTTCCTCCTTTTATTTCCTACGCTGCCTCCTTTCACCTCCTATGTTATCCTTCTTTTCTACTCTGGACCCTTTGTTGAATTCTCCCTTCTATTCTTTTTTCCAAAGTGCTCTCCCCTTTATCCT
>MU224824.1:852731-865097 GCA_018584345.1 Thuja plicata
TATATATATATATATATATATTTCTCCTGCACATTGTCTTTTTTTCTTATGCGTTGTCCTCAAAACTGTCTCCATTAATCTAGAATGACCGTTTTCATGAATACTCTAGACGCATCATTAATGTCGATGGCGGGTTGGTGGTCAGAAAAAAGAAAAAAAATCTTCCAACCCTCGCATTAAACTCTATCCTATCCTCCTATTTACACCAGCTTAGTAAGGGAAGAAAAGTGGGATGTGACATCCTTCCCCCCTTAAGAAGTTCATCGTCCACGATGAATTGATCAAAATATGCAATTATATCCAAGAAAAAAATCAAGAAATTTACATTGACATGGTTAATAATTCTAGTTCCATTGTTCATGATAATGCATGTACCCACATTCAAATTTTCATCTTAAATTAACAAGTTTAAAATTTACTTATCATATTCTAATCAACTTTTAAATCTTCACACACACCATACATTTACCATTTGAGATAGAGTTAGAAATAAGAATTCATTAATTTATAGAAAGTACAAAAATCAAACACTACATGGTGTGTGGAAACCCATATTTTTCTGATCAACCATTACTGAAAAGATAAAATTCTCTTTCTGAAACACACCCTTGCCTTCAATCCTATTAAGTCACTTAACCACTAAATTGGTCATCAGTAGGTTAGTCCATAAATAAAAAATGAAAATAATTAACCTCCATTGCAAAGATTATCATTAATCATCCATGATTTAGCATATATTCCATGTTAAGTCATTACATCATCATACATCATTATATAATTCAAGTCAACATCAAAACATAAGATCATATAATTCACATAAAATCATAATACCATTTTGTGACATTATTTATTCCAGACAACATCAAAATAATGTAAATCGCATGATAACATATTTACTTCCACAATATCCACAATAATGTCTAACATAACCACAAAGCATAACGACTTTGGTCATAAGTATCCGACCAAGTCATCAAAGTCCAAACTGTCGCTAAGAGTCCAAAATAATAAGAGTATGAAATCGGTTATGACAACCCGATGTCTAATGAAAACAAATAATAGTAGCAATGTCTAAGCATATATAATGAGTAACTAAAAAATAAGAACATATATAAGTCTAATAAAAAAGATGCGGAAAAGATCTATCATGTCTTTTGCATCCTCCCAAGTAGCACTATCAATAGAGAATTGGTTCCATTGAACCTTATACTGCAACACTTCTCTGTGACACACCCTGATGGTACGCTGGTCAACGAGGCAGCTAGGCTCCACTAGCACCAACCCCGGATCCTGAACCTGCAATGCATGCAATCTAAGATATGAGATGCATTTGGATGATAGGGTTTCAACAAGGAAACATGAAACACATTATGGATTTGGGCTAGAGCGGACGGTAAAGCAAGTCTATAAGCAATGAAGTTGATCACCTCCAAAATATCAAAATGACCCACATATCTTGGTGCAATCTTGGAAGACTTACCAAAAGAAATCGAGATCTTATGTGGTCTCACATGCAAAAACACCTTGTCCCCTTCCTGGAACTGCCTAAAAGTGTAGTTCCTATCTGCATAACTCTTCTAACAATCCGCTGCATCTTTCAATTGAGCACGAATTAGAGTCATCTGTTCTTCCATCTCTTTCAACAATTTAGGACCAATAATGATCCCGTCTTCTACGAGCTAACCCAACTAATAGGAGTGCGACACTTTTGCCCATATAGTGCTTCAAATGGTGTCATTCCCAATGAAGCATGGTAATATTTTTTATAGGTAAACTCTACCAATGGAAGATACTCTTCCCACTTGTATTGTTGATCCATGCAATACATCCGAAGTAAATCCTCTACAACTTGATTTACTCTCTCTGTTTTCCCATCCATCTGAGGATGATAGGCTGTGTTGAAATTCAGACGTGTACCCAATGAAGCATTCAAGGTTGTCCAAAACCTTGATGTCATGTGCGTATCTAGATGTTAGATATAATGGTCTTTGGTACACCATGCAGTCTAAAAATCTCCTGAATACACTTCTTGGAAAAAGCCAATGATCCATCTCTCAAACTTCCTGGAATGAAATAAGCTACCTTAGTTAATTTGTCAACTACTACCAAGATAACATCATGCCTGCATCGTGTCATGGGTAAACCTTGGATAAAATCCATACTGATGACTTTCCATTTGTATTCTGGAATATCATGTGGGTATAAAAGTCCTGCTGGGTGAACATGCTCAACCTCAACTCACTGACATTCTAAACACTGGGCTACATAAGCTATCACATCACGCTTTTAAGCCCTAGCCAAAAGTACAGTGGCCTCAAATAGGAAATCATCTTTTTTACCTTGGATGTCCTGCAAATGGAGTACAATGCATCTCCTCAAGTACTACCTTCCTCAGCCCTTCTCGGTCGGGAACGTACATCCTATTTTGGTATCTCATAATACCATCATCATCAAAAGTGTATCCAACAAAATGGTGATATGATGGATCAAGGTGCAAGGTTTATTTGACCATCTCATAATGATCATCACCTAGAAGATTCTACAATACGTGACCCCTCAACCGTGTCCTAGAAGTAGAGATAGCAGCAATGTGTCTTCTCCTACTAAGAGCATCTGCCACTCTATTCTCCTTGCCCTTAATGTACTCAATGCCAAAGTCATACTCACTCAGAAAATCCAACCGTCTTTATATTGCATTGAGATTAGGTTGTGTGAAGATATACCTAAGTCTCATGTGATCTGTTTTCAACTCAAATGACTTACCCAAAAGGTAATGTCTCTGCATAACTAATGCATGCACAATTGCAACCAATTCTAATTCATGAGGTTCATAGTTAACCTCATACTATTTCAGCTTTCATGAATCATAAGCCACTACTCTACTATCTTTCATAAGTACACCTCTAAGACCTTCCCTAAAGTATCTATGATTACTATGAATTGCCCGTTCAGGTCAGGTATAATCAAAATAGGAGCGGATGTGAGTTTATGTTTCAATAACTGGAAAGCTTGATCACAAGTATCAGTCCACTCATATCTTTTCCCTTTCCTCTGAAGCGATGTAATAGGTGTTGAAATCTTGGATAATCCCTCAAAATTCCTGTAATAACCTGTGAGTCCCATGAAGATTCTAACTTCACTCACATTCTGTGGAGCTGGCCACTCAATAATGGCATTAATCTTTGCAAGGTCAACTGCAATTCCATTTGCAGATATGATGTGACCCAAATAATGAATCTCCTTCTAATAGAAATAACACTTAGATAGCTTCCCATAAAGCTTCGTATCTCTAAGTTGGTGTAAGACTATTCACAAATGCTTCATGCTCTTCCATGTTCTTTGAGTAGATCAAAATGTCATCAATGAATATCTCTACAAACTTATCCAGACAATCTCTAAACACACTGTTCATCAAGTTCATAAATGTTGCAGGTGCATTAGTCAACCCAAAAGGTAAGATGACAAACTCATAATGTCCATACCTTTTCCTGAAAGCGGTTTTGGATATATCTTCTTCTTTGATTTGGATTTGATGATATGCGGATCGCAAATCAATCTTAGAGAACACAATTTCTCCCTTCACCTGATCGAATAGTTCATCTATTTGAGGAAGAGGATATCTATTCTTGATAGTTACCTTATTAAGCATTATGTAATATATGCATAATCACAAGGTACCATCCTTCTTCTTTACGAAGATAACTGGAGCTCCCCATGGTGACACACTAGGGCGTATGAACCCTTTGTCCAAGAGTTCCATCAACTACACCTTTAGCTCATACATCCCAGTGGTGTTCATACGATATGGAGCCTTGGATTGAGACTTGGTTCCAGGCATTACATTAATAGAGAATTCAAATTCCCTCTTAAGAGGTAACTCAGGTAATTCTTCTGGAAATACATCCTAGAATTCTTGGAAGATAGCGTGATCTTCTAAGCTAGGAGGAGTGTCAAGGTCTTTGACGTAAGCTACATACATCATGCACCCCTTCCTCTTTTCCTTCTTCAATTGCATGGAATAAATCTTCCTAATCTCAAAGGGCCTCTTCTCACCCAAAATAACAACAGGTTTACCTGAATCATCAAGACATTCAACTAACTTGTCCTTACAGTTTACTAATGCCTTATGTTTAGTCAACCAATTGATGGCCAAAATGACATCATAGGAACCCAATGGGGCTACATAAAGATTTACTTGCATTTGAAAATTTGGAAGTTCTAACTCCCTACAAGATAAACATTGCTCAACCCTACGCTCTGCCCTATTTCCATATTCTACCATCCATGGTTTAGACAAATATCCGGGTCTAACAGATAAACAAGAAACAACTCTAGGATCTATGAAACATTCTATAGCTCCAGTATCAATCAAAATGGAAACATTTTTGTTAAAAAGCTTAACAGCCAACTGGATTGGAGTATCCTGAAAGTCAGCTTGCCTACGATCAACAACTCCATGAATCAGATGCTGAGCATGGGGACCTTTCCCATCTCTGTGAACCGTACGCTGAGGACATGTACTGACATAATTTTCACCTCCACAAGTAAAGAAACCATCCAGTGGTCCTTTCCTACCCTCAAGCCTGTTCCTCCCATTTTCATTTCTGTTATTCCATTTCTACCATTACCTTGGTTCTGATACTGAGCACCATTATTGTTGTTGGTGTTCCTGCCTGCATTCCCTCAACCTTTACCTCTCATATTTCGAACCTGCTGACGTCCAGAATCCTTAGGTCGGTTATCTTGAAATTTCCTCTTAAATCCCTAAGAGGCATTATTCCTTTGATTACCCCTTACTGTAGACACTTGTTGCGGTTTCTATTCTTGCCTCAATTCCTTCCTGAAAGCAAAGTCTATAGTCTCAGGCTCATGCATGTCAAACTCAGATCCTATGTTTGGACGTATTCCAAGAATAAATTTGTGGGTTCTAGACCTCTCATCCTGTTGTTACTAGGGTACATACTTAACCAAGTGGCAGAACCTTTCATGATATTGAGTAATAGTCAATACGCCCTGAATCAGGTTCTGGAATTCAGCCACTTTTTGATCATAGTATAACTATGGTAACCATCTCTTACATAAAAGTACTAGAAAATCCTCCCAAGAGATCTCACCAGATTGCATCCTCTTCTCTGCCATCTCATTTTTCCACCAAGTATCAGCTTGACCAATCAACTAAAAACACCCCACATATCTATATATTCACCAGAAAGATTGCAATCATGAAAGTACTTTTCCATGGATACAATCCATGCTTCAACCTCATCACCAATGGTCTTACCATTGAAGGTAGGAGGTATGACCTTCTTGAGGTCCCTGCTCAGTTCCTCAACTATTCTTTCCTGATTATTGGGTACTATTGCATCCCTAAGATCAACATTATGTTCCTCTGTGCTTCCAATCTCGGGTCTTCCTCCTGCTTACGTTGAGCTTCCAGCCTAAAATCTTCTTCCCTCTTCCTTCTTGCCTTATCATTCTACCTAACTCTCAAATCCTTCTCAAGATGATCCATACGATCACCTTATTGGTGAAAGAGAGACAAGATATGATCCAACCTCTAATTAGATTCACCATTCAGGTCATTTCTAGAACTAACTCGTTTACTATTCCTAGTATCCATGGTGTTGTGTGCTGAAAATATGACACACTTCTATGAGTAATAATATTGAAGATTCTCAAGAATGAGGTCTCAAATGGTGACTCATAGCTCCCTATTCATGGAGTGCAAGGGTTTGTAATGGAGGCCCTCAGTTTAGATTTAGTTATGCCCATGCAAGTACACCATGAAATGAGAGCTTCAAAGAGGAAGAGCAAGAATGCTAGTCTCCATGATCACCAAATATGCATTGCAAATGAGAATGAAAGCTATTCTATATGATAACAATGCATGGAAGGAAACTAATCTATATGTTAACATTGCATGAAAATAAATATGCAAGCTAATCTATGAAAGAAATATGCAAGATTAATCTATTTGAAAGGAAACATGCATCTAAGTTAACATGAACCTACTCTAAATGGATTGTCATGGATGCATGAGAGAAGAAGATAAGAAGAAGAAGTTGCATGGTTCAAGCTCAAATGTTCAAACTCTCCTCCAAAATTGCTCTCCAAACTTGCAGCATAACAATAGCATAAAAGTGTATCCTCAAATGAGAAGGAGTGGTTTCCTTTTAAAGAGCAATGGATGGTAGAGATTAAGAGGTAAAAAGAAATGAGCAATGGTGGAGATTAAATCTTGGTTGATCCATGTGCTCATATCTTCAAAAGGCAAAATCAAAGGCTATGATTAAGAGGCAAAAAACCCACCACTTGGAAAGTGTAGAGGGAAAAGAATTATTTATTTATTTTTATTTATTTTTTTTTTTTTTCAACACAAAGAGGGGTTTAAGTGGGGGTTTTATTTAATTAAAAGAGAGATTTTCTTTTAATTAAATAAGATTATTTTATTTAATTAAAAAAAGGATTTTAATTAAATAAGATAATATTATTTAATTAAGAGATATTTTAATTATATAAGATAAGATTATTTAATTAAAAGAGATTTTAATTAAATAAGATTATTTTATTTAATAAAAAGGGATTGTTTTCTTTTAATTAAATAAGATAATTGATGAAATGATCAAACCTTAGGAAATATTAAAATAATTAAATTAATTAGGATTTGATTAAGGAAATCGATTTGAATTGAAAATGTTGCAAAGCTTTGATTCAAGAAATTTGATAAATTGATTGATTGATTCTGTCATTTGATAAATTCAAGAATGGGGGCCCATAGTCTAGGCGACCATTTTAGGGTGCATACATTTTCCCCTCTTTGACTAATGTGTGATCTTTATGGGAACACATGTAGTCAAAGAATGGAGTCGAAGTGAGAGATCGATTTGGGATCACAAAACAACCTAGACGTGTGATCGATGGACGGGAACACATCAGGACAAAGATAAGCTGATTGAAAAAGACAAGGACAACACACCTGTAAATAGGTAATTGACATGTCCAAGATAAGAATCTCAAGAAAGGTTTCCCCAAGCGAAGCAATTGATAGGATTGATAAAGCTAAATCAAGGATTGAAGTTTGATAGGTACTGCCCCCTCGTGATCGAAATCGAAATGAGATAGAGGAGAAACAACAAATTGATAAATTTGATCAAATCAAACTAAAGATAAGGTTTTTGATGTAAGATGAAAGATATAAGGGTCACAGAACCAAGGTAGATCATCAAGCATGAAAGATTATGCCCAAAGGTTGAATTAGTAGAAAAGAAGTGGGGTGAAAGCGAATGGAAGATAGAAGTTTGGAAGAGGTGAAAAGAAATGGAGAGAAGAAAGAGAATTTTTCTTAAGAGAGAAAATGCCCCAAAATCAATCAAATGTTTAAGATAGAAAATTTTGATTGACATCACAAAAGAAGATAAGGAAATGAAGATCAAACATGACCACAGTTGATTAAAAGTCCACAAGAAAGATGAAGGAAACCCTCTCAAACTCATAATGCAGCCTAAAATGCAAACTAACATGAGGTCTAACAATGCAAGCTACATGAAAATGCAAAGGTGTACTTGCAATAGAGAAACTGTAACATAGGACTTTGTTTTCATCATTCATTAGAGAATGTTAAGGAACTTATTTTCATCATTAGGCCATTATTAACGGGCATAAAAAAATCACACAATCATCACTAGTCACAAGCGCAACTATGAAGATATGAATGTGATTTATATCAGATTGGAATGTGGAAATATTCTAACATAAGCATCAAAGACATAAAGGTCAGGATGACTTCGATGTTAGCTTACCCAATTTAATGTAGCAAAACCACACTTGCATCAAGGCATAGATGTCGGGATGACCATAAGAATGATTGTGCAAAAACAGTCAAGGACGAAGCCTCAAATCTCCTAAGTGTTTCAAGGGAACAAAAAGAGACACTCAAGAGTTTCAAGACCACACCCACAAGAAGAAAGCAAATAAAAACATGCCCCATGCCCCAAGTCCTCTAGCTATGCATCTCAGAGAGACTTATTAGACAAAGACACTCAACGAAAATCAATAACAGTCAGAACACAAAGAAAAGATCATGACATAGCCCAAGCATTAAGTGTTGTGTTTAAAAATTTAAGTGTGTTAATTGATACTGAGTTCCGAGGATAAGGATAGAATGCTTGTAAGTAGGTAAGATCACATGAAAAAAATGGGTAACACCAAACCGATAAGCGTTGAAAAACACTCGATGTCATGGGTTGTATTGAAAAATACAGTTGGGGTGGTGTTGAAAAACACCATTTGTGAGATTTCCTAAAGACTAACACATCCAAGAGACCAAAGCTAACATAGTTATGCCCCCTAGACAAAGACAAAGATCAATTCCAGACCAAGGAAAATAAGGACAAGACATGATGGAGAAAGGCTAAGTGTCGAGGACACATGCTAAGAAACAGGGGTGCAAAAGCCTCAAGTAGCACCTGTTTCTAGGTTTTCACCAGTTGGATTTTATTACAATTTTTTTTCTACTAAGGCGCCTGTTTCCAGGTTTTCACCAAGGCACTTTTTCTATTTTTTTTGAATTTTTAAATTTTTTGATTTTTTTGTATTTTTGGAATATATAATTTTTTTGAAGATACATCAAAGTGCCTATTGCTAGGTTTTCACTAAGATGACCATTTTTTCAGGACATTTTTTGATTTTTAGAATTTTTGACAATATATCATTTTTTTTGGATTTTTTCAAGATCAATAAGTATGTACAAAGGGTGCCCCCAGACTGAATGGGCATCATGGATATAACTTCTTCAGGTGCAAGACATTGATAGGAGCAAGGAGCTCCTCTCCCTCTATTGTAGACTATAAATAAGCACCTAACCCAAAAGATGATGTAATGATGTAAGGTCCAAGCCAATTAGGTTCGAATCTTCTCTTTTGATCTCTATGCTGTTGATTCTTAGGATTTTCACGTAGGACAAGATCTCCCACTTGGAATTCTCTAGGGAAAACCTTTTTGTTGAAGGATTTAGACATGAACTTTTGATAAACCCTCATATGGTCAAATGATTCTTGACATTTCTCATCTAGAAGTTCTAACTCTTGAAGTCTCATGGTGTGGTAGTCTTCATTTGTAACTAGGCCTTTAAGGGAAACTCAAAGTGAAGGAATCTCAACCTCCAAAGGTAACACTGCTTCAACACCATGTGCAAGGGAAAAAGGAGTAGCCCTAGTAGTACGAATACTCATTCTATAGGCCCATAAATTTGAATTTATCTATAAGTGCCAATCTCTACCATTTTTACAGAATGCTCTATGTAAGATTTTAAGAATAGTTTTGTTTGATGCCTCTACTTGACCATTTCCTTGCGGAAAGTAAATGGAGGACTAATGTTGTTTAATATTGAATTTCTTGCAGAGTTGTTTAAGGTCCTTATTTTTGAACTGGCCTCTGTTGTCAGTGATAATCTCGGAAGGCACTCCATATCGACAGATGATATGGTTCAGAATGAATAGAGAGTCTGTCTTACCCGAGGTAATAGAAAGTGGGATAGCTCCTACCCATTTATTGAAGTAATCAGTAGTAGTGATAATAAACTTGTGTCCATCTGATGAGTTAAGATGAAATTTCCTAACAAGATCAAAGGCCTAGCGCTAAAATTGCCAATGAGATATAGAAGGAATGAGCTCCCTGCCTGGAGCATGTATCAGGTTACAATGTTTTTGACACTTTTCACATGACTTTGCAAAAGCTACTACGTCAATCTGCATCGTAGGCCAATAGTACCCTACCCTAAGCAACCTTTGGGCCATGGAAAGACAATTGGAATGTCCCCCATAGATGCCCTCGTGGATGTCAACTAATGCTTGGTCAGATTTGAAGTTTTAATTTTGCTCAATCAAAGGAAAACCCACCTAATATTTTGATGTCAAATGCTTCTATTTTAAATTTCACGGAGATCCGAGCTCATTTGAAATATTAATTTCAAGTTTCAATTTTACACAATCAGTGGACAACCCACCTAATATTTTGATGTCAAATGCTTCCAATTTAAATTTCACGAAGATCAAAGCTCGTTTGAAATATTAATTTAAAGATTCAATTTTTCTCAATCATAGGAAAACCCACCTAATATTTTGATGTCAAATGCTTCCATTTTAATTTTCACGAAGATCAGAGCTCGTTTGAAATATTAATTTAAAGTTTCAATTTTGCTCCTGAGCGTAAAATGTGTCACAAAAAAGTTTCAATTTTGCACAATCAGAGGTAAACCCACCTAATATTTTGATGTCAAATGCTTCCATTTTAAATTTCTCGAACATCGGAGCTTGTTTAAAATATTAATTTAAATTTTCAATTTTGCTCAATCAGAGGAAAACCCACCTAATATTTTAATGTCAAATGCTTCTATTTTATATTGGAAGCATTCGACATCAAAATATTAATTTAAAGTTTCAAATATTAATTTAAAGTTTCAGTTTTACACAATAAGAGGAAAACCCACCTAATATATTAATGTCAAATGCTTCCATTTTAAATTTCACGAAGATCAGATCTCGTTTGAAATATTAATTTAAAGTTTCAATTTTGCTCCATCAGAGGAAACCCCACCTAATATTTTGATGTAAAATGCTTCTATTTTAAATTTCATGGAGATCCGAGCTCGTTTGAAATATTAATTTCAAGTTTCAATTTTACACAATCAGTGGAAAACTCACCTAATATATTGATGTCAAAATGCTTCCAATTTAAATTTCATGAAGATCAGAGCTCGTTTGAAATATTAATTTAAAGTTTAAATTTTGCTCAATCATAAAAAAACCCACCTAATATTTTGATGTCAAATGCTTCCATTTTAAATTTCACGAAGATCTGACCTCGTTTGAAATATTAATTTAAAGTTTCAATTTTGCTCCCATACGTAAAACATGTCAAAAAAAGTTTAAATTTTGCACAATCAGAGGTAAACCCACCTAATATTTTGATGTCAAATTCTTCCATTTTAAATTTCACGAACATCGGAGCTCGTTTGAAATATTAATTTAAAGTTTCAATTTTGATCAATCAGAGGAAAACCCACCTAATATTTTCATGTCAAATGCTTCTATTTTAAATTGGAAGCATTTGACATCAAAATATTAATTTAAAGTTTCATTTTTACACAATCAGAGAAAAACCCACCTAATATTTTAATGTCAAATCCTTCCATTTTAAATTTCATGAAGATCGGATCTCGTTTGAGATATTAATTTAAAGTTTCAATTTTTCTCAATCAGAGGAAAACCCACCTAATATTTTGATGTCAATTGCTTCTATTTTAAATTTCACGGAGATCCAAACTCGTTTGAAATATTAATTTCAAGTTTCAATTTTACACAATCAATGGAAAACCCACCTAATATTTTGATGTCAAATGCTTCCAATTAAAATTTCACGAAGATTGAAGCTCGTTTGAAATATTAATTTAAAGTTTCAATTTTTCCCAATCAGAGTAAAACCCACCTAATATTTTGATGTCAAATGCTTCCTTTTTAAACTTCACGAAGATCTGAGCTTGTTTGAAATATTAATTTAAACTTTCAATTTTGCTCCCGGACGTAAAACATGTCACAAAAAAGTTTCAATTTTGCACAATCAGAGGTAAACCCACCTAATATTTTGATGTCAAATGCTTCCATTTTAAATTTCATGAACATCGGAGATCGTTTGAAATATTAATTTAAAATTTCAATTTTGCTCAATCAGAGGAAAACCCACCTAATATTTTGATGTCAAATGCTTTTATTTTAAATTGGAAGCATTTGACATGAAAATATTAATTTAAAGTTTCAAATATTAATTTAAAGTATCAGTTTTACACAATCAGAGGAAAACCCACCTAATATTTTAATGTCAAATACTTCCTTTTTAAATTTCACGAAGATCGGATCTCGTTTGAAATATTAATTTAAAGTTTCAATTTTGCTCAATTAGAAGAAAACCCACCTAATATTTTGATGTCAAATGCTTCTATTTTAAATTTCACGGATATTCAAGCTTGTTTAAAATATTAATTTCAAGTTTCAATTTTACACAATCAGTGGAAAACCCACCTAATATTTTAATGTCAAATGCTTCCAATTTAAATTTCACAAAGATCGGACCTTGTTTGAAATATTAATTTAAGTTTCAATTTTGCTCAATCACAGGAAAACCCACGTAATATTTTGATGTCAAATGCTTCCATTTTAAATTTCACGAAGATCGGAGCTCGTTTGAAATATTAATTTAAAGTTTCAATTTTGCTCCCGGACGTAAAACGTGTCACAAAAAAGTTTCAATTTTGCACAATCAGAGGTAAACCCACCTAATATTTTGATGTCAAATGCTTCCATTTTAAATTTC
>MU224824.1:865147-877479 GCA_018584345.1 Thuja plicata
AATATTAATTTAAAGTTTCAATTTTGCTCCCGGACGTAAAACGTGTCACAAAAAAGTTTCAATTTTGCACAATCAGAGGTAAACCCACCTAATATTTTGATGTCAAATGCTTCCATTTTAAATTTCACTAACATCGAAGCTCGTTTGAAATATTAATTTAAACTTTCAATTTTGCTCAATCAGAGGAAAACCCACCTAATATTTTGATGTCAAATGCTTCTATTTTAAATTGGAAGCATTTGAAATCAAAATATTAATTTAAAGTTTCAAATATTAATTTAAAGTTTCAGTTTTACAAAATCAGAGGAAAACCCACCTAATATTTTAATGTCAAATGCTTCCATTTTAAATTTCACAAAGATCGGATCTCATTTGAAATATTAATTTAAAGTTTCAATTTTGCTCAATCAGAGGAAAACCCACCTAATATTTTGATGTCAAAGGCTTGTATTTTAAATTTCACAGAGATCTGAGCTTGTTTGAATTTTTAATTTCAAGTTTCAATTTTATACAATCAGTGGAAAACCCACCTAATATTTTGATAACAAATGCTTCCAAATTAAATTTCACGAAGATCAGAGCTGGTTTGAAATATTAATTTAAAGTTTCAATTTTCCTCAATCAGAGGAAAGCCCACCTAATATTTTGATGTCAAATGCTTTCATTTTAAATTTCACGAAGATCTGAGCTCGTTTGAAATATTAATTTAAAGTTTCAATTTTCCTCCCGGACGTAAAACGTGTCACAAAAAGTTTCAATTTTGCACAATCAGAAGTAAACCCACGTAATATTTTGATGTCAAATGCTTCCATTTTAAATTTCATGAAGATCGGATCTCATTTGAAATATTAATTTAAATTTTCAATTTTGCTCAATTAAAGGAAAACCCACCTAATATTTTGATGTCAAATGCTTCTATTTTAAATTTGACAGAGATCCGAGCTCGTTTGAAATATTAATTTCAAGTTTCAATTTCACACAATCAATGGAAAACCCAACTAATATTTTGATGTCAAATGCTTCCAATTTAAATTTCACGAAGATCGGAGCTCGTTCGAAATATTCATTTAAAGTTTCAATTTTGCTCAATCAGAGGAAAACCCACCTAATATTTTGATGTCAAATGCTTCCATTTTAAACTTCATGAAGATCTGAGCGCGTTTGATATATTAATTTAAAGTTTCAATTTTTCTCCCGGATGTAAAACGTGTCACAAAAAATTTTCAATTTTGCACAATCAGAGGTAAACCCACCTAATATGTTGATGTCAAATGCCTCTATTTTAAATTTCACGAACATCGAAGCTCCTTTGAAATATTAATTTAAACTTTCAATTTTTCTCGATCAAAGGAAAACCCACCTAATATTTTGATGTCAAATGCTTCTATTTTAAATTAAAAGCATTTGACATCAAAATATTAATTTACAATTCAAATATTAATTTAAAGTTTCAGTTTTACACAATCAGAGGAAAACCCACCTAATATTTTAATGTCAAATGCTTCCATTTTAAATTTCACAAAAAATCAGATCTCGTTTGAAATATTAATTTAAAGTTTCAATTTTGGTCATTCAGAGGAAAACCTACCTAATATTTTGATGTCAATGCTTCTAATTTAAATTTCACGGAGATCCGAGCTCGTTTGAAATATTAATTTCAAGTTTTAATTTTACACAATTAGTGGAAAACCCACCTAATATTTTGATGTCAAATGCTTCCAATTTAAATTTCTCAAAGATCGGATCTCGTTGTAAGTGATAATTATAAAGTTTCAATTTTGATCAATCAGAGGAAAACACACCTAATATTTTGATGTCAAATACTTCCATTTTAAATTTCATGAAGATCAGAGGTCATTTGAACTATTAATTTAAACTTTCAATTTTGCTCCCGGACGTAAAACTTGTCACAAAAAAGCTTCAATTTTGCACAATCAGAGGTAAACCCACCTTATATTTTGATGTCAAATGCTTCCATTTTAAATTTCACGAACATCGGAGCTCGTTTGAAATATTAATTTAAACTTTCAATTTTTCTCAATTAGAGGAAAACCCACGTAATATTTTGATGTCAAATGCATCTATTTTAAATCAGAAGAATTTGACATCAAAACATTAAATTAAAGTTTCAAATATTAATTTAAATTTTCAGTTTTACACAATCAGAGGAAAACCCACCTAATATATTAGTGTGAAATGCTTCCATTTTAAATTTCATGAAGATCGGATCTCGTTTGAAATATTAACTTAAAGTTTCAATTTTGCTCAATTTTGAGGAAAACCCACCTAATATTTTGATGTCAAATGCTTCCATTTTAAATTTCACAAAGATCGGAGCTCGTTTGAAATATTAATTTAAACTTTCAATTTTGCTCCCGGATGTAAAATGTGTCACAAACAAGTTTTAGTTTTGCACAATCAAATGTAAACCCACCTAATATTTTGATATCAAATGCTTCCATTTTAAATTTCATGAACATCGGAGCTTGTTTGAAATATTAATTTAAACTTTCAATTTTGCTCAATCAGCGGAAAACCCACCTAATATTTTGATGTCAAATGCTTCTATTTTAAATTGGAAGCATTTGACATCAAAATATTAATTTAAAGTTTCAAATATTAATTTAAAGTTTCATTACACAACCAGAGGAAAGCCCACCTAATATTTTAATGTCAAACGCTTCCATTTTAAATTTCACGAAGATCAGACCTCGTTTGAAATATTAATTGAAAGTTTCAATTTTGCTCAATGAGAGGAAAACCCACCTAATATTTTGATGTCAAATGCTTCCAATTTAAATTTCACGAAGATCGGAGCTCGTTTGAAATATTCTTTTAAAGTTTCAATTTTTCCCAATCAGAGGAAAACCCACCTAATATTTTGATGTCAAATGCTTCCATTTTAAATTTCACGAAGATCGTAGCTCGTTTGAAATATTAATTTCAACTTTCAATTTTGCTCCCGGACGTAAAACGTGTGACAAAAAAGTTTCAATTTTGCACAATCAGAGGTAAACCAACCTAATATTTTAATGTCGAATGCTTCCATTTTAAATTTCACGAACATCGGAGCTCGTTTAAAATATTAATTTAAACTTTTCAATTTTGCTCAATCAGAGGAAAACACACCTAATATTTTGATGTCAAATGCTTCTATTTTAAATTGGAAGCATTTGACATCAAAATATTAATTTAAAGTTTCAAATATTAACGTAAAGTTTCAGTTTTACACAATCAGACGAAAACACACCTAATATTTTAATGTTAAATGCTTCCAATTCAAATTTCATGAAGATCAGATGTCGTTAGAAATATTAATTTAAAGTTTCAATTTTGCTCAATTAGAGGAAAACCCACCTAATATTTTGATGTCAAATGCTTCTATTTTAAATTTCACAGAGATCTGAGCTCGTTTGAAATATTAATTTCAAGTTTCAATTTTACACAATCAGTGGAAAACCCACCTAATATTTTGATGTCAATTGCTTCCAATTTAAATTTCAAAAAGATCGGAGCTCGTTTGAAATATTTATTTAATGTTTCAATTTTGCTCAGTCAGAGGAAAACCCACCTAATATTTTGATGTCAAATGCTTCCATTTTAAATTTCACGAAGATCGGAGATCGTTTGAAATATTAATTTAAACTTTCAACTTTGCTCCCGGACGTAAAACGTGTCATAAAAAAGTTTTAATTTTGCACAATCAGAGGTAAAGACACCTAATATTTTGATGTCAAATTCTTCCATTTTAAATTTCACGAACATCGAAGCTTGTTTGAAATATTATTTTAAACTTTCAATTTTTCTCAATCAGAGGAAAACCCACCTAATATTTTTATGTCAAATGCTTTTATTTTAAATTGGAAGCATTTGACATCAAAATATTAATTTAAAGTTTCATTTTTAGACAATCAGAGGAAAGCCCACCTAATATTTTATGTCAAATGCTTCCATGTTAAATTTCACGAAGATCGGGCCTCGTTTGAAATATTAATTTAAAGTTTCAATTTTTCTCAATCAGAGGAAAACCCACAAAATATTTTGATGTCAAATGCTTCTATTTTAAATTTCCCAGAGATCCGAGCTCGTTTGAAATATTAATTTCAAGTTTCAATTTTACAGAATTACTGGAAAACGCACCTAATATTTTGATGTCAAATGCTTCCAATTTTAATTTCACGAAGATCGAAGCTCGTTTGAAATATTAATTTAAAGTTTCAATTTCACTCAATCAGAGGAAAAGCCACCTAATATTTTGATGTCAAATGTTTCTATTTCAAATTGGAAGCATTTGACATCAAAATATTAATTTAAATTTCACAAAGATCGGACCTCATCTGAAATATTAATTTACAGTTTCAATTCTGCTCAATCAGAGGAAAAACCACCTAATGTTTTGATGTCAAATGCTTCTATTTTAAATTTCACGGAGATCCGAGCTCGTTTGAAATATTAATTTCAAGTTTCTATTTTACTCAATGAGTGGAAAACCCACCTAATATTTTGATGTCAAATGGTTCCAATTTAAATTTCACGAAGATCGAAGCTCGTTTGAAATATTAAATTAAAGTTTCAATTTTTCTCAATCAAAGGAAAACCCACCTAATATTTTGTTGTCAAATGCTTCCATTTTAAAATTCACGAAGATCTGAGCTCGTTTGAAATATTAATTTAAAGGTTCAACTTTGCTCCGGGACGTAAAACGTGTCACAATAAAGTTTTAATTTTGCACAATCAGACGTAAACCCACCTAATATTTAGATGTCAAATGCTACCATTTTAATTTTCAAGAACATCGGAGCTCATTTGAAATATTAATTTAAACTTTAAATTTTGCTCAATTAGAGGAAAACCCACATAACATTTGATGTCGAATGCTTCTATTTTAAAATCGAAGCATTTGACATCAAAATATTAATTTAAAGTTTCAATTTTACACAATTAGAAGAAAACCCACCTAATATTTTAATGTCTAATGCTTCCATTTTAAATTTCACGAAGATCGGATCTCATTTGAAATATTAATTGAAAGTTTCAATTTTGGTGAATCAGAGCAAAACACACCTAATATTTTGATGTCAAATGCTTCTATTTTAAATTTCACCGAGATCCAAGCTCATTTGAAATATAAATTTCAAATCTCAATTTTACACAATTAGTGGAAAACCCACCTAATATTTTGATGTAAAATACGCTCAATTTAAATTTCACGAAGATCAGAGCTCGTTTGAAATATTAATTTAAAGTTTCAATTTTTTTCAATCAAAGGAAACCCCACCTAATATTTTGATGTCAAATGCTTTCATTTTAAATTTCACGAAGATCGGAGCTCATTTGAAATATTAATTTAAACTTTTAATTTTGCTCCCGGACGTAAAAAGTGTCACAAAAAAGTTTCAATTTTTCTCAATCATAGGAATACCCAATTAATATTTTGATGTTAATTGCTTTTATTTTAAATTGGAAGCGTTTGACATCAAAATATTAATTTAAAGTTTCAAATATTAATTTAAAGTTTCAGTTTTACACAATCAAAGGAAAACTCACGTAATATTTTAGTGTCAATTGCTTCCATTTTAAATTTCACGAAGATCAGATCTCGTTTGAAATATTAATTTAAAGTTTCAATTTCTCTCAATCAAAGGAAAACCCACCTAATATTTTGATGTCAAATGCTTCTATTTTAAATTTCATAGAGATCTGAGCTCATTTGAAATATTAATTTCAAGTTTCATTTTTACACAATCAGTGGAAAACCCACCTAATATTTTGATGTCAAATGTTTCCTAATTAAATTTCACAAAGATCGGAGCTTGTTTGAAATACTAATTTAAAGTTTCAATTTTTCTCAATCAGAGAAAAACCCACCTAATATTTGATGTTAAATGCTTCCATTTTAAATTTCACGAATATCGAAGATTGTTTGAAATATAAATTTAAACTTTCAATTATGTTCCCAGACATAAAACATGTCACAAAAAAGTTTCAATTTTGCACAATCAGAGATAAACCCACCAAATATTTTGATGTCAAATGCTTCCATTTTTAATTTCATGAACATCAAAGCTCATTTGAAATATAAATTTAAACTTTCAATTTTTCTCAATCAAAGGAAAACCCACCTAATATTTTATGTCAAATGCTTCTATTTTAAATTGGAAGCATTTGACATCAAAATATTAATTTAAAGTTTCAAATATTAATTTAAAGTTTCAGTTTTACACAATCAGAGGAAAACCCACCTAAATTTTTAATGTCAAGTGCTCTCATTTTAAATCTCACGAAGATTGGATCTCGTTTGAAATATTAATTTAAACTTTCAATTTTGCTCAATCAGAGGAAAACCCACCTAATCTTTTGATGTCAAATGCTTCTATTTTAAATTTCACAGAGACCTGAACTTGTCTGAAATATTAATTTCAAGTTTCAATTTTACACAATTAGTGGAAAACCCACCTAATATTTTGATGTCAAATGCTTCCAATTTAAATTTCACCAAGATCGGAACTCGTTTGAAATATTGATTTAAAGTTTCAATTTTTCTCAATCGGAGGAAAACCCACCTAATATTTTGATGTCAAATGCTTCCATTTCAAATTTCACGAAGATTGGAGCTCGTTTGAAATATTAATTTAAACTTTTAATTTTGCACACCCAGAGGTAAACCCACCTAATATTTTCATGTCAAATTCTTCTATTTTAAATTTCACGAACATCGGAGCTCATTTGAAATATTAATTTAAAATTTCAATTTTGCTCAATCAGAGGGAAAACCACCTAATATTTTGATGTCAAATGCTTTTATTTTAAATTGGAAGCAATTGACATCAAAATATCAATTTAAAGTTTCAAATATTAATTTGAAGTTTCAATTTTACACAATCAGTGGAAAACCCACCTAATATTTTGATGTCAAATGTTTCCAATTTAAATTTCATGAAGATCGGAGCTCGTTTGAAATATTAATTTAAAGTTTTAGTTTTTCTCAATCAGAGGGAAAACCACCTAATATTTTGATGTCAAATGCTTCCATTTTAAATTTCACGAAGATCGGAGCTCGTTTGAAATATTAATTTAAACTTTTAATTTTGCTCCCGGACGTAAAAAGTAAATTGATATGTAAATTTTTAGTTTTACACAATCAGAGGAAAACCCACCTAATATTTTAATGTCAAATGCTTCCATTTTAAATTTCACGAAGATCGGATCTCGTTTGAAATATTAATTTAAAGTTTCAATTTTGCTCAATCAGAGCTAAACCCACCTAATATTTAGATGTCAAATGTTTCTATTTTAAATTTCACAGAGATTCGAGCTGGTTTGATATATTAATTTCAAGTTTAAAATTTACATAATCAGTCGAAAACCCACCTAATATTTTGATGTCAAATGCTTCCAATTTAAATTTCACAAAGATCGGAGGTCGTTTGAAATATTAATTTAAAGTTTCAATTTTGCTCAATCGAAGGAAAACCCACCTGATATTTTGATGTCAAATGCTTCCATTTTAAATTTCACGAAGATCGGAGCTCGTTTGAAATATTAATTTAAACTTTCAATTTTGGTTCCGGACGTAAACAGTGTCATAAAAAAGTTTTAATTTTGGACAATCAGAGGTAAAGCCACCTAATATTTTGATGTCAAATGCTTCCACTTTAAATTTCATGAAAATCGGAGCTCGTTTCAAATATTAATTTAAACTTTCAATTTTTCTCAATCAGAGGAAAACCCACCTAATATTTTTATGTCAAATGCTTTTATTTTAAATTGGAAGCATTTGACATCAAAAAATTAATTTAAAGTTTCTATTTTGCACAATCAGAGGAAAACCCACCTATTATTTTAATGTCTAATGCATCCATTTTAAATTTCACGAAGATCAAATCTCGTTTGAAATATTAATTTAAAGTTTCAACTTTGCTCAATCAGAGGAAAACCCACCTAATATTTTGATGTCAAATGCTTCTATTTTAAATTTCACTTAGATTCGAGCTTGTTTGAAATATTAATTTCGAGTTTCAATTTTACACAAGCAGTGGAAAACCCACCTAATATTTTGATGTCAAATGCTTCCAATTCAAATTTCACGAAGATCGGAGCTCGTTTGAAATATTAATTGAAAGTTTCAATTTTTCTCAATCAGAGGAAAACTCACCTAATATTTTGATGTCAAATGCTTCCATTTTAAATTTGATGAGGGTCAGAGCTCGTTTGAAATATTAATTTAAAGTTTCAATTTTGATCGCGAACGTAAAATGTTTCACAAAAAAGTTTCAATTTTGCACAATCAGAGGTAAACCCACCTAGTATTTTGATGTCAAATGCTACCATTTTAAATCTCACGAACATTGGAGCTCGTTTGAAATATTAATTTAAACTTTTAATTTTGCTCAATCAGAGGAAAACCCACCTAATATTTTGATGTGAAATTCTTCTATTTTAAATTAGAAGCATTTGACATCAAAATATTAATGTAAAGTTTCAAATATTAATTTAAAGTTTCAGTATTACACAATCAGAGGAAAACCCACCTAATATTTTAATGTCAAATGCTTCCATTTTAAATTTCACGAAGATCAGATCTCGTTTGAAATTTTAATTTAATGTTTTAATTTTTCTCAATCAGAGCTTAACCCACCTAATATTTTGATGTCAAATGCTTCTATTTCAAATTTCACGGAGATCCGAGCTCGTTTGAAATATTAATTTCTAGTTTCAATCTTACACAATTAGTAGAAAACACACCTAATATTTTGATGTCAAATGCTTCCTATTTAAATTTCACGAAGATTGGAGCTCGTTAGAAATATTATTTTAAAGTTTCAATTTTCCTCAATCAGAGGAAAAACTCACCTAATATTTTGATGTCAAATGATTCTATTTAAATTTCACGAAGGTCAGAGCTCGTTTGAAATATTAAATTAAACTTTCAATTTTGCTCCCGGACGTAAAATGTGTCACAAAAAAGTTTTAATTTTGCACAATTAGAGGTAAACCCACCTAATATTTTGATGTCAAATGCTTCCATTTTAAATTTCATGAACATGAGAGCTCGTTTGAAATATTAATTTAAACTTTTAATTTTGTTCAATCAGAGGAAAACCAACCTAATATTTTGATGTCAAATGCTTCTATTTTAAATTGGAAGCATTTGACATCAAAATATTAATTTAAAGTTTCAAGTATTAATTTAAAGCTTCAGTTATACATAATCAGAGGAAAACCCACCTAATATTTTAATGTCAAATGCTTCCATTTTAAATTTCACGAAGATCGGATCTCGTTTGAAATATTAATTTAAAGTTTCAATTTTGCTCAATGAAAAAAAACCCACCTAATTTTTTTGATGTCAAATGCTTCTATTTTAAATTTCACAGTGATTCAAGCTCGTTTGAAATATTAATTTCAAGTTTCAAATTTACACAATCAGTGGAAAACCCACCTAATATTTTGATGTCAAATATTTCCAATTTAAATTTCACAAAGATCGGAGCTCGTTTGAAATATTAATTTAAAGTTTCAATTCTGCTCAATCAAAGGAAAATCCACCTAATATTTTGATGTCAAATGCTTCTATTATAAATTTCATGAAGATCGGAGCTCGTTTGAAATATTAATTTAAAGTTTCAATTTTGCTCTCAAATGTAAAACGTGTCATAAAAAAGATTCAATTTTGCGCAATCAGAGGTAAACCCACCTAATATTTTGATCTCAGATGCTTCCATTTGAGCTTTCACGAATATCAGAGCTTGTTTGAAATATTAATTTAAACTTTCAGTTTTGCTCAATCAGAGGAAACCCCACCAAATATTTTGATGTCAAATGCTTCTATTTTAAATTGGAAGCATTTGACATCAAAATATTAATTTAAAGTTTCAAATATTAATTTAAAGTTTCAGTTTTACACAATCAGAGGAAAACCCACGTAATACTTTAATTTCAAATGCTTCCATTTTAAATTTCACAAAGATCGGATCTCGTTTGAAATATTAATTTAAAGTTTCAATTTTGCTCAATCAAAGGAAAACCCACCTAATATTTTTATCTCAAATGTTTCTATTTGAAATTTCACAGAGATTCGAGCTCGTTTGAAATATTAATTTCAAGTTTCAATTTTACACAATCAGTGGAAAACCCACGTAATATTTTGATGTCAAATGCTTCCAATTTAAATTTCATGAAGATCGGAGCTCGTTTGAAATATTAATTTAAAGTTTCAATTTTGCTCAATCAGAGGAAAACTCACCTAATATTTTGATGTAAAAATTCTTCCATTTTAAATTTCACAAAGATCAGGGCTCGTTTGAAATATTAATTTAAACTTTCAATTTTGCTCCCAAACGTAAAACATGTCACAAAAAAGTTTCAATTTTGCACAATAAGAGGTAAACCCACCTAACATTATAATGTCAAATGCTTCCATTTTAAATTTCATGAACATCGGAGCTCATTTGAAATATTAATTTAAACTTTCAATTTTGCTCAATTAGAGGAAAACCCACCTAATATTTTGATGTCAAATGCTTCTATTTTAAATTTGAAGAATTGGACATCGAAATATTAATTTAAAGCTTCTGTTTTACACAATCATAGGAAAACCCACCTAATATTTTAATGTCAAATGCTTCCATTTTAAATGTCACGAAGATCGGATCTCGTTTGAAATATTAATTTAAAGTTTCAATTTTGGTCAATCAGAGGAAAGCCCACCTAATATTTTGATGTCAAATGCTTCTATTTTAAATTTCATGGAGATCTGAGCTCGTTTGAAATATTAATTTCAAGTCTCAATTTTACACAATGAGTGGAAAACCCACATAATATTTTGATGTCAAATGCTTCCAATTTAAATTTAACGAAGATCAGAGCTCGTTTGAAATATTAATTTGAAGTTTCAATTTTGCTCAATCAGAGGAAAACCCACCTAATATTTTGATGTCAAATGCTTCTATTTTTAATTGGAAGCATTTGACATCAAAATATTAATTCAGAGTTTCAAATTATAATTTAATGTTTCAGTTTTACGCAATCAGAGGAAAACCCACCTAATATTTTAATGTCAGATGCTTCCATTTTAAATTTCATGCAGATCGGATCTCGTTTGAAATATTAATTTAAAGTTTCAATTTTGCTCAATCAGAGGAAAACCCACCTAATATTTTGATTTCAAATGCTTCTATTTTATATTTCATGGAGATCCAAACTCATTTGAAATATTAATTTCAAGTTTCAATTTTACACAATCAGAGGAAAACCCACCTAATATTTTGATGTCAAATGCTTCCATTTTAAATTTCATGAAGATCGGAGGTCGTTTGAAATATTAATTTAAACTTTCAATTTTGCCCCCGGACGTAAAACGTGTCACAAAAAAAGTTTCAATTTTGCACAATCAGAGGTAAACGCACCTAATATTTCTATGTCAAATGCTTCCATTTTAAATTTCATGAACATCGGAGGTCGTTTGACATATCAATTTAAACTTTCAATTTTGTTCAATCAGAGGAAAACTCACCTAATATTTTGATGTCAAATGCTTCTATTTTAAATTGGAAGCATTTGACATCAAAATATTAATTTAAAGTTTCAAATATTAATTTAAATTTTCAGTTTTACACAATCAGACGAAAACCCACCTAATATTTTAATGTGAAATGCTTCCATTTTAAATTTCACGAAGATCGGATCTCGTTTGAAATACTAATTTAAAGTTTCAATTTTTCTCAATCAGAGGAAAACCCACCTAATATTTTCGCTTCTATTTTAAATTTCAAAGAGATCTGAGCTCGTTTGAAATTTTAATTTCAAGTTTCAATTTTGAACAATTAGTGGAAAACCCAGCTAATATTTTGATGTCAAATGCTTCCAATTTAAATTTCACGAAGATCGTGTTGGAAAGTGATAATGCAAGCAATGGTTATTTTGTCATTATTGTCAAACTTTAACTGGTGAGACTATTGTTATCTATTTGACTACCATATCTATTGTTGATGAAGAAGATTTAACAAGAAGACCAAGTGAATGGTTGAGTTAAGACAAATAAAAGGGTACTTGATTAGTTGGCACTCTGGAAAAGAAATTAGTTGTTTATCTTTCAAAGACAGTTTTTTTGGTTGTTCTGTGCCAAGCAAAGTTTGGCTTGTGCTGAGCAAAGTTGCTCGTGCCGAGCAAAGTTTTTTGTGATGAGAAAAGTTGTTCAATGCCAAGCACCAGTGAAATTGCCGAGTGGAAACAATGATGTTGGCCGACTTACAGTAATTGGATTAATGATGAGATTTGAGATCTCTGGCCGACTTAGTTAATTTTATTGGGATATGTAATGTTAATTAAAG
>MU224824.1:998302-1012721 GCA_018584345.1 Thuja plicata
TTTGATGTCAAATGCTTCTATTTTAAATTTCATGGAGATCCAAGCTTGTTTGAAATATTAATTTCAAGTTTCAATTTTACACAATCAGTGGAAAACCCACCTAATATTTTGATGTCAAATGCTTCCATTTTAAATTTCTTGAAGATCAGAGCTCATTTGAAATATTAATTTAAACATTCAATTTTGCTCCCAGACGTAAAATGTGTCACAAAAAAGTTTCAATTTTGCACAATCAGAGGTAAACCCACCTAATATTTTGATGTTAAATGCTTCTATTTTAAATTTCACGAATGTCGAAGCTCGTTTGAAATATTATTTTAAACTTTCATTTTTACTCAATCAGAGGAATAGCCACCAAATATTATGATGTCAAATGCTTATATTTTAAATTGGAAGCATTTGACATCAAAATATTAATTTAGAGTTTCAAATATTAATTTAAAGTTTCAAATATTAATTTAAAGTTTCAGTTTTACACAATCAGAGGAAAACCCACCTAATATTTTAATGTCAAATGCTTCCATTTTAAATTTCACGAAGATCGGATCTCGTTTGAAATATTAATTTAAAGTTTCAATTTTGCTCACTAATAGCAAAACCCACCTAATATTTTGGTGTCAAATGCTTCTAATTTAAATTTTATGGAGATCCGAGCTTGTTTGAAATATTAATTTCAAGTTTCAAATTTACACAATAAGTGGAAAACCCACTTAATATTTTGATGTCAAATACTTCCAATTTAAATTTCATGAAGATTGGAGCTCGTTTGAAATATTAATTTAAAGTTTTAATTTTCTCAATTAGAGGAGAACCAACCTAATATTTTGATGTCAAATGCTTCCATTTAAAATTTCACGAAGATCGGAGCTCATTTGAAATATTAATTTAAACATTCAATTTTGCTCCCGGACGTAAAACGTGTGACAAAAAAGTTTTATTTTTGCACAATCAGAGGTGAACCGACCTAATATTTTGATGTCAAATGCTTGCATTTTAAATTTCACAAACATTGCGGCTCATTTTAAATATTAATTTAAACTTTCAATTTTTCTCAATCAGAGGAAAACCCACCTAATATTATAATGTCAAATGCTTCTATTTTAAATTGGAAGTATTTGACATCAAAATATTAATTTAAAGTTTCAAATATTAATTTAAAGTCTTATTTTTAAACAATGAGAGGAAAAACCACCTAATGTTTTAATGTCAAATGCTTCCATTTTAAATTTCACTAAGATCGGATCTCGTTTGAAATATTAAGTTAAAGTTTCAATTTTGCTCAATCAGAGGAAAACCCACATAATATTTTGATGTCAAATGTTTCTATTTTAAATTTCATGGAGATCCGAACTCCTTTGAAATATTAATTTCAAGTTTCAATTTTACACAATCAGTGAAAAACCCACCTAATATTTTGATGTCAAATGCTTCCAATTTAAATTTCACGAAGATTGGAGCTCGTTTGAAATATTAATTTAAAGTTTCAATTTTTTCAATCAAAGGAGAACCCACCTAATATTTTGATGTCAAATGCTTCCATTTTAAATTTTATGAAGATCAGAGCTCATTTTAAATATTAATTTAAACTTTCAAATTTGGTGAATCAGAGGAAAACCCACCTAATATTATGATGTCAAATGCTTCTATTTTAAATTGGAAGCATTTGGCATCAAAATATTAATTTAAAGTTTTAAATATTAATTTGAAGTTTCAGTTTTACACAATCAGAGGAAAACCCACCTAATATTTTAATGTCAAATGCTTCCATTTTAAATTTCATGAAGATCGGATCTCGTTTGAAATATTATTTTAAAGTTTCAATTTTGCTCAATCAGAGCAAAACCCACCTAATATTTTGATGTCAAATGCTTCTATTTTAAATTTCACGGAGATCCAAGCTTGTTTGAAATATTAATATCAAGTTTCAATTTTACACAATCAGTGGAAAACCCACCTAATATTTTGATGTAAAATTCTTCCAATTTAAATTTCACGAAGATCGGAGCTCATTTGAAATATTAATTTAAAGTTTTAATTTTCTCAATCAGAGGAGAACCCACCTAATATTTTGATGTCAAATGCTTCCATTTTAAATTTTACGAAGATCGGAGCTCATTTGAAATATTAATTTAAACATTCAATTTTGCTCCCAAACGTAAAACCTGTGTCAAAATTGGTCAACTGTTCACTGATAATGAGCTACAATCTTGTAACAAGCTATTCTAAGGTTCTATATTGCTAAATTGGTCAATCGTTTGTTGATAATAAACTGTAATCTCATAACAAGTCATTCTGAGATTCTTTATTGCCGAATCGGTCAACCATTCACTGATAATGAGCTACAATCTCGTAACAAGCCATTCTAAGATTTTAGATCACTGAATCGGTCAACCATTTGTTAATAATGAGCTACAATCTCATAACAAGGCATTATGAGATTCTAGATTATTGAATCGGTCAACCATTTGCTGATAATGAGCTAGAATCTCATAACAAGTAGTTGTGAGCTTTTAGATTGCCAAATCAGTCACTTGTTTGCTGACAATGAGTTGTAATCTCATAACAAGTCATTTTAAGATTCTAGGTTGTCGAATCGGCCAACTGTTCATTGATAATGAGCTAAAATTTTGTAACAAGCCATTCTAAGGTTCCACATCACTGAATCGGTCAATCATTTGCTGATAATTAGATACAATCTCGTAACAAGCTATTCTGCGGTTCTAGATTGCCGAATCGGTCAACCATTTGTTGATAATAAGGTAGAATCTCATAAAAAGCAGTTGTGAGCTTCCAGATCACCAAATCGGTTAACCATTTGCTAACAATGAGCTATAATCTCATAACAAGTCATTCTAAGATTCTAGATTGCCAAATCGGTCAAACATTTGCTGATATTAAGCTACAATCTCATAACAAGCCATTTTAAGGTTCTACATTGCTGAATCGGTTAACCGTTTGCTGATAATGAGCTATAATATTGTAACAAGCCGTTCTGAGGTTCTAGATCATTGAATCGGTCAACTGTTTACTGATAATGAGCTATAATCTCATAAAAAGTAGTTGTGAGATTCTAGATCGCTGAATCAATCAACCGTTTGCTGACAATGAGCTCTAATCTCATAACAAGCCATTATGAGATTCTAAATTGCCAAATCGGTCAACCGTTCGCTGATAATGAGCTACAATCTCTTAACAAGCCATTCTAAGGTTCTAGATTGCTGAATCGGTCAACTATTTGCTAATAATGAACTACAATCTTGTAACAAGTCGTTCCAAGGTTCTAGATCATAGGATCAGTCAAATGTTTATTGATAATGAGCTAGAATCTCATAACAAGCAGTTGTGAGCTTCCAGATTGCCGAATTGGTCAACCGTTTACTGACAATGATCTGCAATCTCTTAACAAGTCATTCTGAGATTCTAAATTGCCCAATCCATCAACTGTTTGTTGATTATGAGATAGAATCTCATAACAAGTAGTTGTGAGCTTCCAGATTGCCGAATCAGTCAACCGTTTGCTGATAATGAGCTGTAATCTCATAACAAGTCATTCTGAGATTCTAGATTGCCGAATCGGTCAACCGTTCACTGATAATGAGATACAATCTCATAACAAGCCATTCTTAGGTTCCACATCACTAAATCGGTCAACCATTTGCTGATAATGAGCTGCAATCTTGTAACAAGCCATTCTGAGGTTCTAGATCGCTGAATTGGTCAACCGTTTGCTGATAATGAGCTAAAATCTCATAACAAGTAGTTTTGAGCTTCCAGATCACCGAATTGGTCAAGCATTTGCTGATAATGAGCTGTAATCTCATAACAAGTCATTATGAGATTCTAGATTATTGAATCGGTCAACCGTTCACTAATAATGAGTTACAATCTTATAATAAGCTATTCTAAGGTTCTAGATTGCTGAATTAGTCATCCATTTTCTGATAATGAGCTACAATCTCGTAACAAGCTGTTCTAAGGTTCTAGATCACCTAATCGGTCAATCGTTTGCTGATAATGAGATAGAATCTCATAACAAGTAGTTCTAACCTTCTAGATCACCAAATTGGTCAACCGTTTGCTGACAATGAGCTGTAATCTCATAATAAGTCATTCTGAGATTCTAGATCACCAAATCGGTCAACCATTCACTGATAATGAGCTACAATCTCATAACAAGCCATTCTAAGGTTCTAGATCATAGAATCAGTCAATCATTTACTGATAATGAGCTACAATCTCGTAACAAGCCATTCTGAGATTCTAGATTGTCGAATCGGTCAACCGTTTGTTGATAATGAGCTACAATCTCGTAACAAGGCATTCTAAGTTTCCACATTGCTGAATCGGTCAACTATTTGCTGATAATGAGCTACAATCTTGTAACAGGCCATTTTGAGGTTCTAGATCACCAAATCGGTCAACCATTTGTTGATAATGAGCTAGAATCTCGTAACAAGTCATTCTAAGGTTCTAGATCACTGAATCGGTCAACCATTTGCTGATAATGAGCTACAATCTTGTAACAAGCCATTATGAGGTTCTAAATCACTGAATCGGTCAACTATTTGCTGATAATGAGCTAGAATCTCATAACAAACAGTTGTGAGCTTCCATAATGCCGAAACGGTCAACCATTTTCTGACAATGAGCTGTAATCTCAAAACAAGTCATTTTGAGATTCTATATTGCTGAATCGGTCAACCGTTCACTGATAATGAGCTATAATCTCGTAACAAGCCATTTTAAGGTTCTAGATCACTGAATTGGTCAACCGTTTGCTGATAATGAGCTACAATCTCGTAACAAACTATTTTGAGGTTCTAGATTGCCGAATCGATCAACCGTTTGCTGATAATGAGCTAGAATCTCATAACAAGCAGTTGTGAGCTTCCAAATCACCAAATCGGTCAACCATTTGCTAACAATCAGTTTTAATCTCATAACAAGTCATTCTGAGATTCTAGATTCCTGAATCGGTCAACTATTCATTGATAATGAGCTACAATCTCATAACAAGCCATTCCAAGGTTCTAGATCGCTGAATCAGTCAACCATTTGCTGATAATGAGCTAAAATCTTGTAACTAGCCATTCTGAGGTTCTAGATCTCCAAATTGGTCAACTGTTTGCTGATAATGAGTTATAATCTCATAACAAGTGATTCTAAGATTCTAGATTGTCAAATCGGTAAACCGTTCGCTGATAATGAGCTACAATCTCGTAACAAGTCATTCTAAGTTTCTAGATCACTGAATCGGTCAACTATTTGCTGATAATGAGCTACAATCTCATAACAAGTCATTTTGAGGTTCTAGATCACTGAATCGGTCAACCGTTTGCTGATAATGAGCTACAATCTCATAACAAGCTACTCTAAGGTTCTAGATTGCTGAATTGGTCAACCGTTTGCTGATAATGAGCTAGAATCTCATAACAAGAAGTTCTGAGCTTCCAGATCACCAAATCAGTCAACCATTTGCTGACAATGAGTTGTAATCTCATAACAAGTCATTCTGAGATTCTAGATTTCCAAATCGGTCAACCATTTGTTGATAATGAGCTACAATCTCGTAACAAGCCATTCTATGGTTCCACATCACTGAATTGGTTAACCTTTTGCTGATAATGAGCTACAATCTCATAACAAGTCATTCTGAGGTTCTAGATCACCAAATCAGTCAACCATTTGCTGATAATGAGATAGAATCTCATAACAAGTAGTTGTGAGCTTCTAGATCGCTGAATCGGTCAGTCATTTGCTGACAATAAGTTGTAATCTCATAACAAGTCATTCTGAGATTCTAGATTGCCGAATCAGACAACCGTTTGCTGATAATGAGCTACAATCTCGTAACAAGATGTTCTAAGGTTCTTGATTGCCAAATCAGTCAATCATTTGCTGATAATGAGCTAGAATATCATAACAAGCAGTTGTGAGCTTCCAAATCGCCGAATCAGTCAACTATTTGCTAACAATGAGCTGTAATCTCATAATAAGTCATTTTGAGATTCTAGATCACTAAATCGGTCAACCGTTCACTGATAATGAGCTACAATCTCATAACAAGCCATTCTAAGGTTCTAGATCGCTGAATCGGTCAACTGTTTGTTGATAATAAGGTATAATCTCTTAACAAGCCATTCCAAAGTTTTAGATTGCCAAAACGGTTAACCGTTTGCTGATAATGAGCTAGAATCTCATAACAAGCATTTGTGAACTTCCAGATCGCCGAATCGATCAACTGTTTGCTGACAATAAGCTGTAATCTCATAACAAGTCATTCTGAGATTGTAGATCACTGAATCAGTCAATCGTTCACTGATAATGAGCTACAATCTCATAACAAGCCATTCTAAGGTTTTAGATCATTGAATCGGTCAACTGTTTGCTGATAATGAGCTACAATCTTGTAACAAACCATTCTGAGGTTCTAGATCACCGAATCAGTCAACAGTTTGCTGATAATGAGCTTGAATCTCATAACAAGTCATTCTAAGATTCTAGATTGTCGAATTGGTCAACCGTTTGCTGATAATGAGCTATAATCTCATAACAAGCCATTCTAAGGGTCTCGATCATTGAATTGGTCAACTGTTTGCTGATAATGAGCTATAATCTGATAACAAGCCATTCTAAGGTTCTACAGCATCGAATCGGTAAACCGTTTGCTGATAATGAGCTAGAATCTCATAACAAGCAATTGTGAGCTTCCAAATCATCGAATCGATCAATCGTTTGCTGAAAATGAGCTTTAATCCCATAACAAGTTATTCTGAGATTGTAGATTGCCAAATCGGTCAACTGTTTGTTGATAATGAGCTACAATCTCATGACAAGCCAGTCTAAGGTTCTAGATTGCTAAATCGGTCAACCATTTGCTGATAATGAGCTACAATCTTGTAACAAGCCATTCTGTGGTTCTAGATTGCTAAATCAGTCAACCATTTGCTGATAATGAGCTAGAATCTCATAACAAGTATTTTTGAGTTTCCAAATCATTGAATCGGTCAACCGTTTGCTAACAATGAGCTGTAATCTCATAACAAGTCATTCTGAGATTCTAGATTGCTGATCAATCAACCGTTCATTGATAATGACCTACCATCTTGTAATAAGCCATTCTAAGGTTCTAGATCACTAAATTGGCCAACTGTTTGCTGATAATAAGCTACAATCTCATAACAAGCCGATCTGAGGTTCTAGATCACTGAATCGGTCAACCATTTGCTGATAATGAGCTAGAATGTCATAACAAGCAGTTGTGAGCTTCCAGATCACTGAATCAGTCAACTGTTTGTTGACAATGAGATCTAATCTCATAATAAGTCATTCTGAGATTCTAGATTCCTGAATCAGTCAACCATTCACTGATAATGAGCTACAATATCGTAACAAGCCATTCAAAGGTTCCACATCGCTAAATCAGTCGACCGTTTGCTGATAATGAGCTACAATTTCATAACAAGCTGTTCTGAGGTTCTAGATTCACGAATCAGTCAACCATTTGCTGATAATGAGCTAGAATCTCATAACAAGCAGTTGTGAGCTTCCAGATTGCCGAATCGGTCAACCGTTTGCTGACAATGAGCTATAATCTCATAGCAAGTCATTCTAAGATTCTAGATTTCTTAATTGGTCAACCATTCGCTGATAAAGAGCTACAATCTCGTAACAAGCCATTCTAATGTTCTAGATCACTGAATCAGTCAACCATTTATTGATAATGAGCTACAATCTCGTAAAAAGTGTTTCTGAGGTTCTAGATCGCCGAATCAGTCAACCGTTTGCTAATAATGAGCTAGAATCTCATAAAAAGCAATTGTGAGCTTCTAGATTGCCGAATCGGTCAATGATTTGCTAACAATGAGCTATAATCTTATTACAAGTCATTCTGAGATTCTAGATCACCGAATCGGTCAATCATTTATTGATAATGAGCTATAATCTCGTTACAAGCCATTCTAAGGTTCTAGATCACTGAATCCGTCAACTATTTTGCTGATAATGTGCTACAATCTTGTAACAAGACATTCTAAGGTTCTAGATCGCTAAATCGGTCAACCATTTGCTGATAATGAGCT
Source organism: Thuja plicata (assembly GCA_018584345.1). Taxonomy (NCBI): domain Eukaryota; kingdom Viridiplantae; phylum Streptophyta; class Pinopsida; order Cupressales; family Cupressaceae; genus Thuja; species Thuja plicata. The sequence continues at coordinate 1,006,384 of MU224824.1, forward strand.
AGAATCTCATAACAAGCTATTGTGAGCTTCTAGATCACCGAATTGGTCAACTATTTGCTAATAATGAGCTGTAATCTCATAACAAGTCATTCTAAGATTCTAGATTACCAAATTGGTCAACCATTCACTGATAATGAGCTACAATATTGTAACAAGCCATTCTAAGGTTCCACATCACTGAATTAGTCAACCATTTGCTGATAATGAGCTACAATCTTGTAATAAGCCATTCTGAGGTTATAGATCACTGAATCAGTCAATAGTTTGCTGATAATGAGCTAGAATCTCATAACAAGTAGTTGTGAGCTTCTAGATCACTAAATCGGTCAACTATTTGCTGACAATGAGTTGTAATCTTATAACAAGTCATTCTGAGATTCTGGATTGCCGAATCGGTTAGCCGTTCACTAATATTGAGCTACAATCTCATAACAAGCCATTCTAAGGTTCTAGATCATTGAATCGGTCAACTGTTTGCTGATAATGAGCTACAATCTTGTAACAAGCCATTTTGAGGTTCTAGATCACCGAATCGGTCAATCGTTTGCTGATAATGAGCTAGAATCTCATAACAAGCAATTGTAAGCTTCCAAATCACCAAATCAGTCAACCGTTTGCAAATAATGAGCTATAATCTCATAACAAGTCATTCTAAGGTTCGATATCACCAAATCGATCAACCATTTGCTAATAATGAGCTAGAATCTAATAACAAGCAGTTGTGAGCTTCCAGATCACCAAATTGGTCAACTGTTTATTGACAATGAGTTGTAATCTCATAACAAATCATTCTGAAATTCTAGATTGCTAAATTGGTCAACCGTTCACTAATAATGAGCTATAATCTCGTAACAAGACATTCTAAGGTTCTAGATTGCTGAATCAGTCAACCATTTGCTGATAATGAGCTACAATCTTGTAACAAGTTGTTCTAAGGTTCTAGATCACCGAATCGGTTAACCATTAGCTGGTAATGAGCTAAAATCTCATAACAAGAAGTTGTGAGCTTCTAGATTGCCGAATCATTCAACTGTTTGCTGACAATGAGCTGTAATCTCATAACAAGTCATTCTAAGATTCTAGATTGCTGAATCAGTCAACCATTAGCTGATAATGAGTTACAATCTTGTAACAAGCCATTCTAAAGTTCTAGATAACTAAATCGGTCAACCATTTGCTAACAATGAGCTACAATCTCGTAACAAGCCGTTCTGAGGTTCTAGATTGCTGAATCGGTCAATCATTTGCTTATAATGAGCTAGAATCTCATAACATGTAATTGTGAGCTTCCAGATCATTGAATCGTTCAACCATTTGCTGACAATAAGGTGTAATCTCATAACAAGTCATTCTGAGATTCTAGATCACCGAATCAGTCAACCGTTCACTGATAATGAGCTACAATCTCGTAACAAGCCATTATAAGGTTCTAGATCACTGAATCGGTCAACCCTTTGCTGATAATGAGCTACAATCTTGTAACAAGCCATTCTGAGGTTCTAGATCACCAAATCGGTCAACTGTTTGCTGATAATGAGCTAGAATCTCATAACAAGTAGTTGTGAGCTTCCAAATCGCCAAATCAGTCAACTGTTTGCTGACAATGAGCTGTAATCTCATAACAAGTCATTCTGAGAGTCTAGATTTTTGAATCAGTCAACCGTTCACTGGTAATGAGCTACAATCTCGTAACAAGCCATTCTAAGGTTCTAGATCATTGAATCAGTCAACTGTTTGCTGATAATGAGCTAAAATCTCATAACAAATCATTCTGAGGTTCTAGATTGCTAAATTAGTCAACTATTTGTTGATAATGAGCAAGAAATTCATAAAAAGTTGTTATGAGCTTCTAGATTGCTGAATCGGTCAACCGTTTGTTGACAATGAGCTGTAATCTCATAACAAGTCATTTTGAGATTATAGATTTCTGAATCGGTCAACCGTTCACTGATAATGAGCTACAATCTCGTAAAAAGCCATTCTAAAGTTCTAGATCACTGAATCGTTCAACTATTTGCTGATAATGAGCTACAATATTGTAACACACTGTTCTGAGGTTCTAGATCACTGAATCAGTCAACTGTTTGCTGATAATGAGATAGAATATCATAACAAGTAGTTGTGAGCTTCGAGACTGCCAAATCGGTCAACTATTTGCTGATAATAAGCTATAATCTCATAACAAGTCATTCTGAGATTCTAGATTGCCGAATCGGTCAACCGTTTGCTGATAATGAGCTACAATCTTGTAACAAGCCATTATCGCTGAATCGGTCAACTATTTGCTGATAATGAGCTACAATGTCATAACAAGCCATTCTGAGGTTCTAGATCTCTGAATTGGTCAACCATTTGCTGATAATGAGCTAGAATCTTATAACAAGTAGTTGTGAGCTTCTAGATCATCGAATCGGTCAACCGTTTGCTGACAATGAGCTGTAATTTCATAACAAGTCATTCTAAGATTCTAGAATGCTGAATTGGTCAACCATTTGCTGATAATGAGCTACAATCTCATAACAAGCCATTCTAAGGTTCTAGATCGCTAAATCGGTCAACCGTCTGCTGATAATAAGCTACAATCTTGTAACAAGTCATTCTGAGGTTCTAGATCACCGAATTAGTCAACCGTTTACTGATAATGAGCTAGAATCTCATAACAAGTAGTTGTGTGCTTTCAGATCATTGAATTGGTAAATCATTTGCTGATAATGAGTTGTAATCTCATAACAATTCATTTTGAGATTCTTGATTGCCAAATGGTTCAACCATTTGCTAATAATGAGCTAAAATCTCATAACAAGCCATTCTAAAGTTCTAGATCACTGAATGAGTCAGCCATTTGCTGATAATGAGCTACAATCTCATAACAAGCCATTCATTCTAAGGTTCTAGATCGTCGAATCGGTCAACCCTTTGCTAATAATAAGCTAGAATCTCATAACAAGCAGTTGTGAGCTTCTAGATCGCCAAATCAGTCAACCATTTGCTGACAATGAGTTGTAATCTCATAACAAGTCATTCTAAGATTCTAGATTGCCGAATCAGTCAACTGTTCATTGATAATGAGCTACAATCTTGTAACAAGTCATTCTAAGGTTCCAGATTGCTAAAGTGGTCAACCATTTGTTGATAATGAGCTACAATCTCGTAATAAGCTATTCTGAGATTCTAGATCACCGAATTGGTCAACCACTTGCTGATAATGAGTTAGAATCTCATAACAAACGGTTGTGAGCTTCCAGATTGCCGAATCGATCAATCATTTGTTGATAATGAGCTGTAATCTCATAACAAGTTATTCTGAGATTTTAGATCACCAAATCAATCAACTACTCACTGATAATGAGCTACAATCTCGTAACAAGCCATTCTAAGGTTCTAGATCACCGATTCGGTCAACCATTTGTTGATAAAGAGCTTGAATCTCATAACAAGTAGTTGTGAGCTTCCAGATCACCAAATCAGTCAACCATTTGCTGGCAATGAGCTGTAATCTCATAACAAGTCATTCTAAGATTACGGGTTGTCAAATCAGTCAATCGTTTGCTAATAATGAGCTACAATCTTGTAACAAGCCATTCTAAGGTTCCACATCCCTGAATCGGTCAACCATTTGCTGATAATGAGCTATGATCTTGTAATAAGCCGTTGTGAGGTTCTAGATCACCAAATCGGTCAATTGTTTGCTGATAATGAGCTAGAATCTCATAACAAGCAGTTGTGAGCTTCTAGATTGCCGAATTGGTCAACCGTTTGCTGACAATAAGCTGTAATGTCATAACAAGTCATTCTGAGATTCTAAATTTTTGAATCGGTCAAGCGTTCGCTGATAATGAGCTACAATCTCATAACAAGCCATTCTAAGGTTCTAGATCATTGAATCGGTCAACTATTTGCTAATAATGAGCTATAATCTTGTAACAAACCATTCTGATGTTCTAGATTGTTGAATTGGTCAACCATTTGCTGATAAGGAGCTAGAATCTCATAACAAGTAGTTGTGAGCTTCTAGATCGCCGAATCAGTTAATCGTTTGCTAAAAATGAGTTGTAATCTCATAAAAAGTCATTCTGAGATACTACATCACCGAATCAGTCAACCGTTCACTGATAATGAGCTACAATCTCGTAACAAGCCATTCTAAGGTTCTACATCACTGGATTGGTTAACCGTTTGCTGATAATGACCTACAATATTATAACAAGCCATTCTGAGGTTTTAGATCACCGAATTGGTAAACTATTTGCTGATAATAAGCTAGAATCTTATAACAAACTGTTGTGAGCTTCCAGATCACCGAATCTGTCAACCATTTTCTGATAATGAGCTATAATCTCATAACAAGTCAATTTGAGGTTCTAGATTATCGAATCAGTCAACCATTTCTAATAATGAGCTACAATCTCGTAACAATTTGTTCTAAGGTTCCACATCGTTGAATCGGTCAACTGTTTGTTGATATTGAGCTACAATCTCGTAACAAGCCATTTTAAGGTTCTAGACTGCCAAGCAGTTTTTGAGATTCTAGATTGCCGAATTGGTCAATCGTTTGCTAATAATGAGCTGTAATCTCATAACAAGTCATTCAGAGATTCGAGATTGCTGAATTGGTCAACTGTTCACTGATAATGAGCTACAATCTTGTAAAAATCCATTTTAAGGTTCCACATCACTGAATCGGTCAACTATTTGTTGATAATGAGGTACAATCTCGTAACAAGCTATTCTGAGGTTCTAGATCACCAAATCGGTCAATCATTTTCTTATAATAAGCTAGAATATCATAACAAGCAGTTGTGAGCTTCCAGATCACTGAATCGGTCAACCGTTTGCTGACAATGAGCTATAATCTCATAACAAGTCAATCTCAGATTCTAAATTGTTGAATCGGTCAACCATTCTCTAATAATGAGCTACAATCTTGTAACAAGTTGTTCTAAGGTTCCACATCATTGAATTGATCAACCATTTGCTGATAATGAGCTACAATCACGTAACAACCCATTCTGAGGTTCTAGATCGCCGAATCAGTCAACTATTTGCTGATAATGAGCTAGAATCTTATAACAAGTATTTGTGAGCTTCCAGATTGCTGATTCGGTTAACCATTTGCTAACAATGAGCTATAATCTCATAACAAGTCATTCTAAGATTCTAGATCGCCGAATCGATCAATTGTTCACTGATAATAAGCTACAATCTCGTAATAAGACATTCTAAGGTTCTAGATTGCTGAATTGGTCAACTATTTGCCGATAATGAGCTACAATCTTGTAACAAGCCATTCTAAGGTTTTAGATTATCGAATTAGTCAACCATTTGTTGATAATGAGCTAGAATCTCATAACAAGCAGTTGTGAGCTTCCAGATCACCGAATCAGTCAACTGTTTGCTAACAATGCTGTAATCTTATAAAAAGTCATTCTAAGATTCTAGATCGCTGAATCGGTCAACCGTCCACTGATAATGAGCTACAATCTCGTAACAAGCCATTCTAAGGTTCTAGATAGCTGAATCGGTCAACCGTTTGCTGATAATGAGCTACAATCTTGTAACAAGCCATTCTGAGGTTCTAGATTGCTGAATCGGTCAACCATTTGCTGATAATGAGCTAGAATCTCATAACAAGCAGTTGTGAGCTTTTAGATCTCCAAATCAATCAACCATTTGTTGATAATGAGCTGTAATCTCATAACAAGTCATTCTGTGATTCTAGATCGCTGAATCGGTCGCTAATAATGAGCTACAATCTCGTAACTAGCCATTCTAAGGTTCTAGATCGCTGAATCAGTTAACCATTTGCTGATAATGAGCTACAATCTCATAATAAGCCATTCTGAGGTTCTAGATCACCGAATCGATCAACTGTTTGCTGATAATGAGCTACAGTCTCGTAACAAGCAGTTGTGAGCTTCAAGATCGCTAAATCGGTCAACCGTTTGCTGATAATGAGTTGTAATCTCATAACAAGTCATTCTGAGATTCTAGATTGCCGAATTGGTTAACCATTTGTTGATAATGAGCTAGAATCTCATAAAAAGTAGTTGTGAGCTTCCAGATCGCCGAATCAGTCAACTATTCGCTGACAATGAGCTGTAATCTCATAAAAAGTCATTCTGAGATTCTAGATCACCGAATCGGTCAATCGTTCGCTGAAAATGAGCTACAATCTTGTAACAAGCCATTCTAAGGTTCTAGATCACTAAATTGGTCAATCATTTGCTGATAATGAACTACAATCTCGTAACAAGCCGTTCTGAGGTTCTAGATTGCTGAATCGGTCAACTGTTTGCTGATAATGAGCTAGACTCTCATAACAAGCAGTTGTGAGCTTT
>MU224824.1:1020477-1041351 GCA_018584345.1 Thuja plicata
ATTGTTGGCCAATAGTATCCCATGCGGATTATTTTCTTAGCTAAGTTGTTTCCACCTCCGTGGGTTCCACATATTCCTTCATGTACCTCATACAAAGCTTTCTGGGATTCCATGGAAGTGAGACAACATAGTAATGTTCCATCGAGACTTCGTCTGTATAGAGTAGTAGAGAGGATTGTATACCTAGAGGCTTGTCAGATGAGGGTTTTTCTTTGGTTTCTAGACAAGTTTGGGGGTAAGACATTATTTTGGAGATAGCTATAGACATCTTGGTACCATGGGGATTCAGGACCAACAAGGACACATGCTGATTCTATGATAGATGCCTAATGTGATGGCACCAAGAGTTTCTCCACTAGAAACTAGAATTTGGTATCATTGCCTAGCATATCAATCAGTGATGCTATGGTAGCCATCGCATTTGCCACTTTGTTTTGTGCTCTTGGGACTTGCTCGAAGAGAATGTAATGAAACTTGGTGCGCAGTTGTTCCATCTGTGCTCTGTAAGGGATGAGCTTCTCATCTTTGCTCATGTAATCATTGTTAACTTGGCTAATAACCAACTATGAATCACCAAAGACTTTCAGGTTCTTGATTCTCCATTGAATGGCTATCTTTAGACCGATGACCAATGCTTCATATTCTGCTATGTTGTTGGTGCATTGGAAGTTAAGTTTGAAAGACTTTGGAATTGTATCATGGTCTGGAGTGATAATAACTATCCCTGCCCCCACTCCATGGCTTGTACATGATCCATCAAAATAAAGTTTCCATATCTCGATTGCTGGTTGTAGTGTCATGATAGATTCATTGGGGAAATCAGAGATAATAGGTTGGTGGTCTTGAATTGGTGCCTCTACCAGTTGATCTACTATAACTTGTCCTTTGATAGCCTTTCTATCTATGTACTCAATGTCAAACTCACTTAAGATCATTACCCACTTGGCCAAATGTCCAGTTAGTGCTGCTTTTCTCAAGAGGTACTTGAGAGGATCAATATGTGCTATCAGTTTCATTTGGTGACTCAACATGCAGTGTCTTAGCTTTTGGGAGGTGAACACGACTGCCAGGCATGACTTCTCTATTGATGTGTAGTTTAGCTCATATCCAACCAGGGTCCTGCTTAGATAGTAGACAGCCCTCTCCTTTCCTACATCATCATGTTGTGCCAAAAGGACCCCTAACGCTGATTCTATTGCTGAGATGTATAGAAGCAATGGTCTACCTTGCACTGGTGGTACCAAGATAGGAGACTTTATAAGGTAGTTTTTGAATATTTGAAATTCTTGTTCACATTGTTCTATCCATATGAACTTGATATCTTTATGCAACAGATGCTGGAATGGGTGGCACTTGTCTGCCAGTTGAGCTATGAAGCATCTTATCAATTGGAGCCTTCCTTGTAACCCTCTTAGTTGTCTCAGGTTTGATGGTGGACGCATGTCCAATATTTCTTTGACCTTTGCTAGATCCACTTCAATTCCTCTATGTGATACTATGAACCCTAGTAATTTTCCCGCTGTGACACCGAATTCACACTTTTTTGGATTTAGTCAGACTTTGAATTCCTCCATTCTATAAAAGATAGGTCCCAAAACATGTAGATGATCCTTTTGGAGTATGGACTTTCCTAGTATGTCATCGACATAGTCTTCCATTGTCTTGTTGATGAGATCATGAAATATGGTTGTCATCGCCCTCTGATATGTTGCTCCGACATTCTTTAAACCAAATGGCATGACATTCCAACAATAAGTTCCCCAAGGACATGTGAAATCCGTTTTGTGTTGGTCCTCTGGTGCTATCCTTATCTGGTTGTAACCTGAGAAACCATCCATAAGTGACAACATTTCATGTCCTGCAGTTAGGTCCACTATCATGTCAGTTTTTGGTAAAGGAAAGTCATCCTTGGGACATGTTATATTGAGATCCCAGAAATCTGTGCAAATCTATTTTTGACCACTGTGCTTCGTAACTGGTACCAGATTAGATGTCCAATCCACATATGGTATAGGTCTAATGAATTTAGCATCCAGGATCTTCTTCAGTTCTACCTTGACTAACAACGCAACATGAAGATTCATCTTTCTTAGCTTCTGTTTGATAGGTTTTGCATTTGGTAGCAATGGGAGATGGTGAAGCACCAACTCTGGATCTAATCCTAGCATATCTGAGTAACACCATGCAAAATTGATCATTCTTTCTTTGAAGAAACTGATGAACTATTCTCTCTCCTCAGGGGTGAGAGATTGAGCCAAGTAGATGTTCTTTGGGTTCTTGTCATCCCCCGAGTTGATTTCCTTTATCTCTTCAGCTAGTAGTGCTAATTTCTCCTCTGTAAAGGGGAGGAGTTCTCTCTTTCCATCTTCTAGTGCCTTTGTGAGGTTTTCTCTAGAAGATGGGTCTTCTTTTAGCTTTTTATTCTTTTGTTGTTTTTTCTTTTGTGGACTGGAAAGAGGAGCTTCCTCCCCGAAGTATGCTGCTTTATCTAGGTTGATAGAGAATCCTTCCTTGTGATCTCCTGATGGAATGCCTTCCCTTAGTCCCATGAAATGAGCTATTGCCTCATCATTTTCGAAGACATCAAGAGTAGGTGGTCCTTGTTGATCCCACTCTATAAGCTCAGGGTGTACAAGATAGACACTTTCACTACTGTTTGGCTTTGGTTGACTGAACGGGACTACAGCTATGGTGCCTACGAAATTGGACTGTGATGAGGACACACCACTTGAGATCTGATGAATGATATGTTTGTCTATACTGGGTTGTTTGGTAATGGTCAGTTGTTCAAACAGGTCTGCTAGGTTTATGATAATGTCGACTTGAGGGAAAAAGTAAGGGATTGATGGTTCAGAGTCATGGAGGGATCACCACTCATACTTATTGGAGTCAGTCTCAAAGGAATGTTCTTTTGATGTGTCACTTCCTTGGGTATCATCAATTGCTAAGTGTAGGTTTATTTGGGATTGTGTGGATCCCTCTTCGGTAGGAAACAACTATGCTAATATGTTTCTTATTAGGACATGCTTAGTGTTGTGCCCCTGGTGCATCTCTGCTATTTGCTCGTGATTGACTTGAATGTCTTGAACCACAGGACTAGTGCTTTGTTGTCCATAGCCCAAACCTCTAGTGTTTCTTTGGGTTGGTGGGAGAGGCAATTCATATATGCCCTATTTCCTTGCCCCTAGTCTGGTTGTACCATTGTATCCAAACCTTTGTATCATTGTGTAACCATTATCATAGTTTTCCAAAGGTAAGGGTGGTCGGACTGTCTCAGGGGAGTCTTTGTATAACCAAGCATTGATGTCTTGCTCAAAAGGATTCTCTTCTGCTATGTCCCCCCATTGGACAAAGGTTGTGGGTGGACATCTAAATAGAACCGGCTGCTGAGTCTCTGTTACAATGACAGGTAGTGGCATACCATGAGTTCTGGGGCTTAAAGGCATGTGCGTGATTGTTAAAGCCTCTTCATATCTATATTCACCACATCCTTTTTCCATGATGGATATCTTGCACACTTTCTCTGTGACATCTTTAAGATTTGAATTTGTAAGGGAGGAGATAATTGCATCTTGATTAATGACTATCCTACCTGCTGCTTGCGTGACATCCTTGGGATTTGATTCTGAAGAGGATAAGATGCTTGCATCCTGGTTTGATGGCACTTGGTTATTAGTGCTGATTTGGACCGCATTGCAATATTGGAAGGGATGAGGATCTCCCTCTATGATAATCTCTTCCCCTTGGTGAGGGAACTTGATGCATTGATGGTATGTTGATGGTACAGCTTGCATTTCATGTATCCAAGCTCTCCCTAATAACATGTTGTATCCCAACTCAAGGTCTAAAATTTGGAAGGGTGTTTTTTTTACCATAGGACCAATTCAAACAGGTAGAATAATAATACCCTTATAGGACCTTTCCTCTTCATCATATGCTTTGATATTTATTCTTCTGGTGACATCAATTCTTGATTTGGAATATCCTAGTTGCTTAATTAATTTTAAAGTACAAATGTTTAAACCAGCTCCACCATCAACAAGGACCCTACGGATAATGCTTTTGTGGATTTGGACAAGCAAGTGTAGAGGATCATTATACAGGGGCTTATGCGGAAGCACATCACAGTCTGTGAATGTGGCATGTTTGTTAGCTACTATATGATTGACCATTGTTTGGAATCTTTCAGGTGTTATGTCCCTTGGGACAACTACATTTTGAAGTGCTTGATCAAGTGCTAGTTTATGCTGTGGAGATATGTGCAAGAGGTCAAACATGGATATCTGGGCAGGTGTACGCTTTAGTTGGTCCACTATGCTTGTTTGTGGATTCTAGTTTTCTATAGGATTGGTTGATGTAGTAGTTGAGGATGGTACTCCTTTCAAGATGACTCTAGCATGATGTGTAGTTACAACACAATTGTTACCTTGGTCCCTGATAGTGATTGCGGCCACATGATTATCTAAAGGATTTAGGCAATTTATGACATTATCACTATTGGCATATGTATAGTTAACTTTACTGGTTTGTCCACCAGACCCAAAGGTTTTTCCTTTGTTGTGATCATGGAAGGTATCATTAAAAATGGTGTGATTAGTTGTGCCTTTAGCTTGATTTTTCATTACATCGATGATCCCTATGTCAATGAGATCTTGGATAGCATGTTTCAATCGGTAGTAGTTGGCTGTTTTGTGCCCCTTGACCCGATGAAACTCACAGAAGTCTTTGTCATTATACCACCTTGGTTTGTTTTCCTCTTGTTCAAAGTCTTTGATTGGTGGGAGAGTGATAGTGTTTGATTGTATCAGCTTACGTAAAGTGGATTCTATTGGCTCTCCCAATGGTGTGAAATCTCTTTGTTGGAATTGAAACTGTGGTTTGCGTTGATTCTGCTGTTGACTATTTGACACAGCGGCTGCTTGTACAGGGGGTGGTTGGTTCTAGATGTATGCTTGTTGAGTGGGCCTTGTGGGGTTTTGGTTTGCCACAGGTGCGCCTTGCAGTGACACCTTGGGTTGTGCGTAGTTGACCATCTTTACATCAATGACACCATCACTAGTGACATTTTTTTTCTTGTTCCACCACTTAGCTTTTTCTATTGCATTCTTATTTGTGTTCATTTGCGTAGGATCTACAAGGATTCCTCTTTTGACCAAGTTTTTTTCACACCAAAATCATCTTTCGATGAGTTGTGTGAAGTTTGGAGCTAACTGTAGTTTTATTGTGAATGACATGTCTAGGATCAGATTGTCAACAAACATGACTATCAAGTCTTGTTTGGGCATGTCATATGTTCTAAGGTTTGCTGTGTTCCTCCATCTCTATAAGAATTTCACAAAGGACTCTCCATCTTTTTGTTTAATGTCACAAAGGTCCTTGATGTTGACCTTGCGCTCGATGTTATGATGGAAGTGAGCTATGAACTTTTCAACCAATTCTCCACAAGACTGAATTCCATGAGGTAGATGTGAGAACCATTCCATTGCTGGTCTGGCTAAACTTTGTGGGAATAGTCGCATTAGATATGTCTCATCATGAGCGACTTCGACGCAACTAGAAAAGAACTCTCATATGTGCTCAATAGGGTTGGTGCTCCCCTATACTTGTCAAATTTTGGCACTGAGAAGTGGTTTGGGAATGGAGACATTTGAATAGAATGGTCAAAGGGGTATGGGTATAAATCCTCTACGGTATAGGATTTAGTTTACCCCTGATTTTGCATATCCATCATTTGGGTTTGAAGGGTTTGCATTTGTTGTATTAGCATGTCTGTTTGATATTGTGGCTGATGCGTGTGGAAATTCCTTTGTGCTGTGGTGGGTATGAGGCTGCGCCTCTATGTCCCTTGAGTAGGAACATATGATTTCATCCTAGGGACTTGATATTGATTCCCCACCGAGTGATTTGTAACTGTAGGGAAATGAGTAGTCCATGGTGGGTTATGATGTGTTTGTTGTCGTGACTGAAACTGGGGTTGATAATTCTAGGGTAGGTATTGCTGCTGCTGAGGTTGGGTTTGAAAATGGGATTGTTGTTGCAGAGGTTGGATATGAGACAACTGAAGCTGGGGTTGCTATTGTGGAGGTTGGTTGTGAGGCAACTGAAGCTGGGGTTGTTGTTGCAGAGGTTGGATATGAGGCAATTGAAGTTGGGGTTTCTATTGCGGAGGTTGGATGGGTGTCGAAATAAGAAAAGATGTAACTTTGGGCTAGCCTTGACTGTAAATAGGTCTTGTAGTGATGGATCCTTGTGAGCATGATGTGCTGATCCCAAGGTTGGTGTGGATGGATTGAATTAGCGGCATAGTTTCCAAATAATTGGTGTTTGGTGGGATGGAAGGCATAGCATGAGAGTTGGACTGTGCAGGCCATGAGATTAAGGGTGGAGGCATACTAGTGACCATGGGTGCACTTGGTTGCGAGCTTGTCATGCGTTGAGTAGATGACATGCTAGCTTGGGTCAGGTCATTGGTTTGATTGGATACAGTCTGTGTTGATGTGGGTAAAGCATATGGTGGAAAGATCTGTGACACAACAGGTAATATCTGAGGAGTTGGAGTAGTGTTTTGACCTATGAAGAGGGTTTTCAGGCCATATAGTTGATACGCTGAACTCAGCGGGGAGCTTGACTCCCTTCTTTATTAGCATGGCTAAGTAACATTTAGGGTTCCTCTCTACAACAGTGTTAACTACTTTGGTATAATAGGCATCTTGTTCCGCATCTTTAATTTCTTCTTTTGTGATATCTTGGAAAAAAGCTGCCCCACTGGGTGGTTCAATGAATAGAGTAGAACTAGTGTTAATGAAGGGATCATTCTCTTGCTCTATTTCCCAAGCGGGAAAACGGTTGATATATGACTCATCTGGTTGAGCTCTAGCCATAGACCTTGTGTAAGGTCCTCCATGAGGTGTTTGAGACATAGTGCGGTCCAGGTTTTGTAACTAAAATAAGTGATATAAAGCAAACAAAGAAGAGGATCCTTTCTAAGACAAAGTTTGAGTTATGTTTTGGACAAAGGTAATTCTAAGGAAAGATTTTGATATAACTTTATCTCAAAGTGGTGATGATAAAAGATAGGATTTGCCGACCTTTGTCTTGGACAAAGTCAATTTGAAAAAATATGATGATGTTTGATAAGATGAGATCAAGATACTTTGAGTCTGAGCTTTTGAACTAACAATGTTTTAGACAATAATCGTGCTTTACAGAGAAAGGGTAATCTTAAATGTTTAGAGATTCACACAATGTTCTTTGTGTTTTCTTGGGATAGTCACTAGTTTTAGACACCAAATGAAGAATTATTTTAAGGTTTGTTGGTTAGAACAGGAATATAGTATATCTGGTCAAATGTGGTACAATTTAACCAATTGTAGTAAAATAAAAGGTCAATTGTGGTATTTTTATCACACACAAGGTTTCTAATTCGCAAGATAGTTGACATTGACAACCCTAGACTTTAACATGTTTGACTCGTTTTTGACAGTTTGAATTTTTTTGTTTTGTGTTTTCAGAAACTGATCAAAGGAACAAGCACAATAGACACTTTGTTTTGAGAAATGAAGACTGAGATTGTGTATGTTCTACAACTTTTACAAGTTGCAATGTTATCATGAGGTCTCAACAATGAACAATTAGATTAACCTAGGTCAAACTGGCTTCAGAATACAATGTTATAGGCCCAATGCTTGAATGTCTGTTAGCTCACACAACAATTGTCATGCTACTAGGAAACAAAGGTCCACAACGTAGGTGCCCATGTTTTTGCCATTTCCAGGTATTGTTGCCGTGGAGTGAAGATCTCTTTCACTACACAAATACTGTGGGACACATATGTTGGGAATCTTGGGGGAAAATTATGCAACCCCTTGCACTATAATAAGGTATCTGTTTGGAGGTAAAATGGTTTGGCCTCTATTTAATCAAGGTTGTAGTAAGGGTCCGTGGTGTCTCTCCAATCGGTTTGTATGTGCATGACTCACTTAAGAGCCTAGTTGATCACGCTGGCTCCTTAGGGATATTCACCTGATCTAGACTATCATCAACACACCTCGCCCGAGCTTGGCTAGATAAGATGGAACTTTGGTTCGCGCCCATTTTATATACCAATCGGAAGGATTACCGGTTTAAGGTCATTCTCCGAGGAAGAAGCGCATTCCCCAGACAAACCTTTCTAAAAAAGTATAAAGGTTTGTAATCTAACAGTTTGTGCAAGTGCACCCAAAACTCAAGACACAAGGTAAATTGATTAAACTCCAAATTTTAAAATGTGAACTAAGCTACACCACCATACAGGCACGAATGTCCAATTTTAAGTCCAAAAAGTAGGTGTTGATTGCTTGTTCAATTTTAAAGCACCAAACTGAAAGATTTTTTTTTGCCTTTGTTCAATTTTAATCCTCATGTCAATTTTAAGCCCAAATCTAAAATATGAAGTGTGATATGTTTTTTTGCAATCACTATTCTTTTTAAACCCAAATTGAAAAATGAATTCCTTTTAGTTTGTGTTGTTTAAATAGGTTAGTACCAAAAAGGATTATTTGCAAAAATGAGAATATGTGAAACTTTGAAAAAATGAAATGGTGCTTACCAAAACTTACCCTCCTCTATCCTTGATGACTTAGATCCAATCCTCCATAGAAACCACAAAGAATGTCAATAAAAAAGCAAATGGGCAGAAGACTTGGATCTGATATTTGCAATATTTGCTACGACTGCAGCAATCTTCCTGTAACTGCGGTAATATTCCGTCGATTGCAGTAATAAACTTGCAACTGTGGCAAAGTGCTGTCAATTATGGTAATTAACTTGCAACTATGGCAAAATGCTATTGATTGTGGCACAAATCAGATAAATGTGGCAAAATTATTGTGATTGCGGTAAACTTCTTGCAATTGTGGCACGGATCAGGCGATTGCGGCAAAATACCAAAAGTTAGAGACAAAAAAATGGACAGAATAACTGCGAAAGCCTGTAATCAATTGCAGTATTAAACTAGTTGGTTGCGGCACAGTATGGGTGATTATGAAAAAATACCAGCAATTGCGAAATAGTACAGATGTCAAAGAAAAGTGCAATTTTTAAATTTACGACCATACGACCGTGGTTGATCAATTTATTTCTTCATCTGTAAGAGATATTTGAGCTATTTCTTCACGTCGAGTTCACCAAAATATATGCCTCTCTTTCCGGTTCCCATAGCTTTCCAAAGGCAATTGTTAGTAGCAAAGGTTTACAAATGAATGCAAATCAAGTATATAATGACTACTAAATGAATAAAAAAAATGTGAGCAATAAAATGTACAAGCAAGAGAAAGGAAGACAAATAAATGCAAACCCCATGATGCTTGAAGCTTCTATTGTCTCTCTCTACTCCTTCCAAAATGCTATTCTTGATGCTCAGTATTGGCGGGGCAGTGTCTATGACTTGAGAGTCTATGAATTGAGAAACGCCAAGAATTTGATAATTGAAATGTGTGTGTGTGATCGCAAGATGGTTTGAATGCTAGAACCAAACTGACGGAGTAATGGCGCACGAGAGCTTGAAATCCTGGATCCTTCAAATGGTTATGAAGGGTTTATTATATAGGAAATGATGATGGACTGAATGGTTGAGATCAATCCCAGAGATAGGGAGATGAATGGTTGAGATCAAAAGGAACAAAAGAGGTCCTCAGTAAACTCCACCTCTTCATTTGGTAAAGAGGAGATAGGGTTTGGTTAACTGAAGAGCTAATTATGAGTTGCCTTTTTGAACTGAAGAGGTGGGTGAAGTTACCCATGTGGACTGGAGAGATGGGTGGAGTAACCCATGTGATCTAATTAGAGTTATCTCTTTGAAGATAAATGAGTATTTAATTCATTTATTTAATAATTGTTTTCAACATTTGAGATAATTGAATTCTTTTTAATTAAGAATTGGTTTATTTGATGAAATTAAATTAATTTAATTGGAAGAATTTGATTAGTAAGTTTAAATATTTGGATTTAAACTATAGGAAATTGAGTTTAATTAATTAAATAATGATAATTTAATCAATTAAAGCTTAATTAATTAAATAAAATTAATTATTTAATTAATTTTGTGAATTGGATTAGATGATTTGAGGAATAAATTTAGAGAAAAATAGATGATTAATTAATGATTAAAAGACCATTAATTAATAGATGAAAATTAGTGTTTTTAATGTAAAGTCGCAAGCCTGTCCATTTTAGGGTGTTTACAAAGTCATTCTGAGATTCTAGATTGTCGAATCGGTCAACCGTACGCTGATAATGAGCTACAATCTCGTAACAAGCCATTCTAAGGTTCTAGATCATTGAATCATTCAACTATTTGCTGATAATGAGCTACAATCTCTTAACAAGCCATTCTGAGGTTCTAGATCACCGAATCGGTCAACTACTTGCTGATAATGAGCTAGAATCTCATAACAAGTAGTTGTGAGCTTCTAGATTGCCGAATCAGTCAACCATTTGCTAACAATGAGCTGTAATCTCATAACAAGTCATTCTGAGATTCTAGATCACTGAATTGGTCAACCATTCACTGATAATGAGCTATAATCTCGTAACAAGCCATTTTAAGGTTCTAGATCGCTAAATCGGTCAACCTTTTGCTGATAATGAGCTACAATCTCGTAACAAGCCATTCTGAGGTTCTAGATCGCCGAATCAGTCAACTGTTTGCTGATAATGAGCTAGAATCTCATAACAATCAGTTGTGAGCTTCTAGATTGCCGAATCGGTCAACCGTTTGCTGACAATAAGCTGTAATCTCATAACAAGTCATTCTGAGATTCTATATTGCCGAATCGGTCAACCATTCACTGATAATGAGCTACAATCTTGTAACAAGCCATTCTAAGGTCCTAGATCACTAAATCGGTCAACCATTCACTAATAATGAGCTACAATCTCGTAACAAACCATTTTGAGGTTCTAGATCGTCGAATCAGTCAACCGTTTGATGATAATGAGCTAGAATCTCATAACAAGCAATTGTAAACTTCCAAATTGCCAAATCGGTCAACTGTTTGCTAACAATGAGCTGTAACCCCATAACAAGTCATTCTAAGATTCTAGATTGCTGAATCGGTCAACCGTTCAATGATAATGAGCTACAATCTTATAACAAGCCATTCTAAGGTTCTAGATCACTAAATCGATCAACCATTTACTAATAATGAGCTACAATCTCATAACAACTAATTTTGAGGTTCTAGATCGCTGAATTGGTCAACCATTTGTTGATAATGAGCTAGAATCTCATAAAAAGTAGTTTTGAGCTTCCAGATCACTGAATCGGTCAACCGTTCGCTGATAATGAGGTGTAATCTCATAACAAGTCATTCTGAGGTTCTAGATTGCCAAATTGGTCAACCATTCACTAATAATGAGCTACAATCTCGTAACATGCCATTCTAAAGTTCTAGATTGCTGAATCGGTCAACCATTTGCTGATAATGAGCTACAATCTCATAACAACCCATTCTGAGATTCTAGATCATAGAATCAGTCAACCATTTGCTATTAATGAGCTATAATCTCATAACAAGCAGTTGTGAGCTTCCAGATCACCAAATCGGTCAACCATTTGCTGACAATGAGCTATAATCTCATAACAAGTCATTCTAAGATTCTAGATTGCTAAATCAGTCAACCGTTCACTGATAATGAGCTATAATCTCGTAATAAGCCATTCTAAGGTTTTAGATCACTAAATCGGTCATCCATTTGCTGATAATGAGCTATAATCTTGTAACAAGCCATTCTGAGGTTCTAGATCACCGAAGCGGTCAACTATTTGCTGATAATGAGCTAGAATCTCATAAAAAGAAGTTGTGAGCTTCCAGATTGCCAAATCGGTCAATCGTTTGCTGACAATGAGCTGTAATCTCATAACAAGTCATTCTGAGATTCTTGATTGCTGAATTAGTCAACCGTTCACTGATAATGAGCTACAATATTGTAACAAGCCATTCAAAGGTTCCACATCACTGAATCGGTTGACCATTTGTTGATAATGAGCTACAATTTTGTAACAAGCCGTTCTGAGGTTCTAGATTGCCGAATCAGTCAACCATTTGCTAATAATGAGCTAGAATCTTATAACACGTAGTTGTGAGCTTCTAGATTTCCGAATCGGTCAACCGTTTCCTGACAATAATCTATAATCTCATAACAAGTCATTTTGAGATTCTAGATTGCTGAATCGGTCAATCATTCGCTGATAAAGAGCTAAAATCATGTAAAAAGCCATTTTAAGGTTCTAGATCACTGAATCGGTCAACCATTTACTGATAATGAGCTACAATCTTGTAAGAAGTCATTATGAGATTCTAGATCGCTGAATCGGTCAACCGTTTGCTGATAATGAGCTAGAATCTCATAACAAGAAATTGTGAGCTTCCAGATCACCGAATCGGTCAACTATTTTCTAACAATGAGCTATAATCTCATTGCAAGTCATTCTGAGATTCTAGATCATCAAATCAGTCAATCATTCATTGATAATGAGGCACAATATTGTAACAAGCCATTCTAAGGTTCTAGATCACTGAATCAGTCAACCATTTGCTGATAATGAGCTACAATCTTGTAACAAGTTGTTCTGAGGTTCTGGATCGCCGAATTGGTCAGCCATTTGCTGGTAATGAGCTAGAATCTCATAATAAGCTATTGTGAGCTTCCAGATCACTGAATCAGTCAACTGTTTGGTAACATAGATCTATAATCTCATAACAAGTCATTTTGAGATTCTAGATTGCTAAATCAGTCAACCATTCACTAATAATGAGCTACAATGTCGTAACAAGCCATTCTATGGTTCCACATCACTGAATCGGTCAACCATTTGCTAATAATGAGCTACAATCTCGTAACAAGCCGTTCTGAGGTTATAGATCACCGAATCGGTAAACAGTTTGCTGATAATGAGCTAGAATCTCATAAAAAGTAGTTGTGAGCTTCCAAATCATTGAATCAGTCAACCATTTGCTGACAATGAGCTGTAATCTCATAACAAGTCATTCTAAGATTCTAGATTGCCAAATCGGTCAACCGTTCGCTGATAATGAGCTATAATCTCATAACAAGCCATTCTAAGGTTCTAGATCACTGAATCGGTCAATCATTTGCTGATAATGAGCTACTATCTCTTAACAAGCCATTTTGAGGTTTTAGATCACCAAATTAGTCAACCATTTACTGATAATGAGCTAGAATCTCATAACAAGCAGTTGTGAGCTTCCAAATCGTTGAATCGGTCAACCGTTTACTGACAACAAGCTGTAATCTCATAACAAGTCATTCTCAGATTCTAGATCACCGAATCAGTCAACCATTCACTGATAATGAGCTATAATCTTGTAACAAGCCATTCTAAGGTTATAGATCACTGAATCGGTCAACTATTTACTCATAATGAGCTACAATCTCATAACAAGCCATTCTAAGGTTCTAGATCACCGAATCGGTCAACCGTTTGTTGATAATGAGCTAGAATATCATAACAAGCAGTTGTGAGCTTCTAGATCACCGTATAGGTCAACCGTTTGTTGACAATGACCTGTAATCTCATAACAAGTCATTCTGAGATTCTAGATTGCCGAATTGGTCAAGCGTTCACTGATAATGAGCTACAATCTTGTAACAAGCTATTATAAGGTTCTAGATCACTAAATCAGTCAACCATTTGCTGATAATGAGTTATATTCTCATAATAAGCCATTCTGAGGTTCTAGATCACCGAATCAGTCAACCGTTTGCTGATAATAAGCTAGAATCTCATAACAAGTAGTTGTGAGCTTCTAGATAGCTGAATTGGTAAACTGTTTGCTGACAATGAGTTGTAATCTCATAACAAGTCATTCTGAGATTCTAGATTGCCGAATCGTTCAACCGTTTGCTGATAATGAATTACAATCTTATAACAAGCCATTCTAAGGTTTTAGATCACTGAATCAGTCAACCGTTTGCTGAGAATGAGCTACAATCTTGTAACAAGTCATTCTGAGGTTCTAGATTGCCGAATCGGTCAACCGTTTGCTGATAATAAGCTAGAATCTAATAACAATTAGTTCTGAGCTTCCAGATTGCCGAATCAGTCAACAGTTTGCTGATAATGAGCTGTAATCTCATAACAAGTCATTCTGAGATTCTAGATTGCCAAATCGGTCAACCATTCACTGATAATGAGCTACAATCTTGTAATAAGCCATTCTAAGGTTCTAGATCACTGAACCAGTCAACCATTTGTTGATAATGAGCTATAATCTCATATCAAGCCATTCTGAGGTTCTAGATCGCCGAATCGGTAAATTGTTTACTGATAATGAGCTAGAATCTCATAACAAGTAGTTGTGAGGTTCCAGATCACTGAATCGATCAACCATTTGCTGACAATGAGCTGTAATCTCATAACAAGTCATTCTGAGATTCTAGATTGCCGAATCACTCAATCATTCGCTGATAAAGAGCTACAATCTTGTAATAAGCCATTCTAAGGTTCTAGATTGTTGAATCGGTCAACCATTTGCTGATAATGAGCTACAATCTCGTAACAAGCCATTCTGAGGTTCTAGATCGCCAAATCAATCAACCGTTTGCTAATAATGAGCTAGAATCTCATAATAAGCAATTGTGAGCTTTCAGATCGTTGAATCAGTCAACTGTTTGCTAACAATAAGCTATAATCTCATTACAAGTCATTATGAGATTCTAGATCACCGAATCAGTTAATCATTCATTGATAATGAGCTATAATCTCATAACAAGCCATTCTAAGGTTCTAGATCACTGAATCGGTCAACCGTTTGCTGATAATGAGCTACAATCTCGTAACAAGTTGTTATGAGGTTCTAGATCACCGAATCGGTCAACCGTTTGCTGATAATGAGCTAAAATCTCATAACAAGCTGTTGTGAGCTTCCAAATCACCGAATCAGTCAACCATTTGCTAATAATGAGGTGTAATCTCATAACAAGTCATTCTGAGATTCTAGATTGCTGAATCAGTCAATCGTTCACTGATAATGAGCTACAATCTCATAGCAACCCATTCTAAGGTTCCACATCACTGAATCAGTCAAATGTTTGCTGATAATGAGCTACAATCTCATAACAAGCTGTTCTGAGGTTCTAGATCACCAAATCGGTCAACTATTTGTTGATAATGAGCTAAAATCTCATAAAAAGTAGTTGTGAGCTTCCAGATCACTGAATTGGTCAACTATTTGCTAACAATGAGATATAATCTCATAACAAGTCATTCTAAGATTCTAGATTGCCGAATCGGTCAACCATTCACTAATAATGAGCTATAATCTTGTAACAAGCCATTCTAAGGTTCTAGATTGTTGAATCGGTCAACTATTTATTGATAATGAGCTACAATCTCCTAACAAGTCGTTTTGAGGTTCTAGATCACCGAATCAGTGAACTGTTTGCTGATAATGAGCTAGAATTTCATAACAAGTAGTTGTGAGCTTCCAGATCGCCAAATCGGTCAACTGTTTGCTGACAATGAGCTGTAATCTCTTAACAAGTCATTCTAAGATTCTAGATTGTTGAATTGGTCAATCGTTCACTGATAATGAACTACAATCTCATAACAAGCCATTCTAAGGTTCTAGATCACTGAATCGGTCAACCATTTGCTGACAATGAGCTTTAATCTCAAAACAAATTATTCTAAGATTCTAGATCACCGAATCTGTTAATCGTTCATTGATAATGAGCTACAATATTGTAACAAGCAATTCTAAGGTTCTAGATCATTTAATCAGTCAACCATTTGCTGATAATGAGCTACAATCTTGTAACAAGTCATTTTGAGGTTCTAGATCTCTGAATCGGTCAATTGTTGCTGATAATGAGCTAGAATCTCATAACAAGCAATTGTGAACTTCCAGATCACCGAATCGGTCAACCATTATCTGATAATGAGCTATAATCTTATAAAAAGTCATTCTGAGATTTTAGATTGCCGAATCGGTCAACCGTTTGTTGATAATGAGCTACAATCTCGTAACAACCCATTCTAAGATTCCACATTGCTAAATCGGTCAACGATTTGCTAATAATGAGCTACAATCTTGTAACAATCTATTTTGAGGTTCTAGGTTAGCAAATCGGTCAACTATTTACTGATAATGAGCTAGAAACTCATAACAAGTACTTGTGAGCTTCTAGATGACCAAATCAGTCAACCATTTGCTGACAATGACCTATAATTTCATAACATGTCATTTTGAGATTGTAAATTATTAAATCAGTCAACCATTCACAGATAATGAGCTACAATCTCATAATAATCCATTCTAAGGTTCTAGATCGCTGAATCGGTCAACTGTTTCCTGATAATAAGCTATAATATTTTAACAAGCCGTTCTGAGGTTCTAGATCACCAAATCGGACAGCTGTTTGCTGATAATGAGCTAGAATCTCATAACAAGCAGTTGTTAGCTTCTATATCGCTGAATCGGTCAACCATTTGTTGACAATGAGTTGTAATCTCATAACAAGTCATTCTGAGATTCTAAATCGGTGAATCAATCAACCGTTCACTGATAATGAGCTACAATCTTGTAACAAGCCATTCTAAGGTTCTAGATCACTGAATCGGTTAACTGTTTGCTGATAATGAGCTACAATCTCATAACAAGCCATTCTAAGGTTCTAAATCACTGAATCAGTCAACCATTTGCTGATAAGTAGTTAGAATCTCATAACAAGCAATTCTGAGGTTCTAGATCGCCGAATCAGTCAACCGTTTGTTGACAATGAGCTGTAATCTCATAACAAGTCATTTTGAGATCCTAGATTGCCAAATTGGTCAACCGTTCACTGATAATGAGCTACAATCATGTAACAAGCCATTCTAAGGTTCTAGATCACTGAATCGGTCAACCGTTTGCTAATAATGAGCTACAATCTCATAACAAGTCATTTTGAGGTTCTAGATGGTCAAATCAGTCAACCATTTGCTAATAATGAGCTAGAATCTCATAACAAGCAGTTGTGAGCTTCCAAATCACCGAATCGATCAACCATTTATTGATAATGAGCTGTAATCTCATAACAAGTCATTCTAAGATTCTAAATTGTCGAATCGGTCAACCATTCACTAATAATGACCTACAATCTCATAACAAGTCATTTAGAGAGTCTAGATTTCTGAATCAGTCAACCATTCACTGATAATGAGCTACAATCTCGTAACAAGCCATTCTAAGGTTCTAGATCACTAAATCGGTAAACTATTTGCTGATAATGAGATACAATCTCATAACAAGCCATTCTGAGGTTCTAGATCACCAAATTGGTCAACTATTTGCTGATAATGAGCTAGAAACTCATAAAAAGTAGTTGTGAGCTTCCAGATTGCTGAATCGGTCAACTGTTTGTTGACAATGAGCTGTAATCTCATAACAAGTTATTTTGATATTCTAGATTTCCAAATCGGTCAACCGTTTGCTGATAATGAGCTACAATCTCATAACAAGCCATTCTAAGGTTCTAGATCGTTGAATCGGTCAACTATTTGCTAATAATGAGCTACAATCTCATAACAAGCTATTCTGAGGTTCGAGATCGCTAAATCGATCAACCATTTGCTGATAATAAGATAGAATATCATAACAAGCAGTTGTGAGCTTCCAGATTGCTAAATCAGTCAAC
Organism: Thuja plicata; assembly: GCA_018584345.1. Classification (NCBI taxonomy): domain Eukaryota; kingdom Viridiplantae; phylum Streptophyta; class Pinopsida; order Cupressales; family Cupressaceae; genus Thuja; species Thuja plicata. Next base: position 1,038,157 of record MU224824.1, read on the forward strand.
TATTTGCTGATAATGAGCTATAATCTCATAACAAGTCATTCTGAGATTCTACATTGCCAAATTGGTGAACTGTTCACTGATAATGTGCTACAATCTTGGAACAAGCAATTCTAAGGTTCCACATCACTAAATCGGTCAACCGTTTGCTGATAATGAGCTACAATGTCGTAACAAGCTGTTCTGAGGTTCTAGATCACTGAATCGGTCAGCCATTTGCTGATAATGAGCTAGAATCTCATAACAAGTAGTTGAGAGCTTCTAGATCGCCGAATATTTCAACGATTTGCTGACAATGAGCTGTAATCTCATAACAAGTCATTCTAAGATTCTAGATTGTTGAATTAGTCAACCATTCGCTAATAATGAGCTACAATATTATAACAAGCCATTCTAAGGTTCTAGATCGCTGAATTGGTCAACCGTTTGCTGATAATGAGCTAGAATCTCGTAACAAGCCATTTTGAGGTTCTAGATCGCCAAATTGGTCAACTATATACTGATAATGAGCTAGAATCTCATAATAAGCAGTTGTGAGCTTTCAGATCGCGCCAAATTGGTCAACCATTTGCTGACAATAAGCTAAAATCTCATAACAAGTCATTGTGAGATTTTAAATCACTGAATTGGTCAACCGTTAGCTGATAATGAGCTACAATCTCGTAACAAGCCATTCTAAGGTTCTAGATTGCTGAATCGGTCAGCCGTCTGTTGATAATGAGCTACAATCTCATAACAAGCCATTCTGAGGTTCTAGATCACCGAATCGGTCAACTGTTCGCTAATAATGAGCTAGAATCTCGTAACAAGCTATTCTAAGGTTCTAGATCACTAAATCGATCAACTATTTGCTGATAATGAGCTATAATCTCATAACAAGGCATTCATTCTGAGGTTCCAGATCGCCGAATCGGTCAACCATTTGATGATAATAAGCTGTAATCTCATAACAAGTCTTTCTGAGATTCTAGATTGCCAAATCAGTCAGTCGTTCACTGATAATGAGCTACAATCTCGTAACAATCCTTTCTAAGGTTCCAGATCACTGAATCGGTCAAACGTTTGCTGATAATGAGCTATAATCTCGTAACAAGCCATTTTGAGGTTCTAGATCACGAAATCGGTCAATCATTTGTTAATAATGAGCTAAAATCTCATAACAAACAGTTGTGAGCTTCTAGATTGCCTAATCGGTCAATCATTTGTTGACAATTAGCTGTAATCTCATAACAAGTCATTTTGAGATTCTAGATCACAAAATTGGTCAACTATTCAGTGATAATAAGCTACAATCTCGTAACAAGCCATTCTAAGGTTCTAGATTACCGAATCGGTCAACCATTTGCTGATAATGAGCTAGAATCTCATAACAAGTAGTTGTGAGCTTCTAGATCACCGAATTGGTCAACTATTTGCTGACAATGAGCTGTAATCTCATAACAAGTCATTCTGAGATTCTAGATCACCAAATCGGTCAACCATTCACTAATAATGAGCTACAATCTCGTAACAAGCCATTCTAAGGTTCCACATCGCCAAATTGGTCAACCATTTGCTGATAATGAGCTGTAATCTTGTAACAAGTCATTCTAAGGTTCTAGATCACTAAATCGGTCAACTATTTGCTAATAATGAGCTAGAATCTCATAACAAGTAGTTGTGAGCTTCTAGATCACCGAATCGGTCAACCGTTTGTTGATAATGAGTTGTAATCTCATAACAAGTCATTCTAAGATTCTAGATCGCCAACTCAGTCAACCATTCACTGATAATGAGCTACAATCTTGTAACAAGCCATTCTGAGGTTCCACATTGCCGAATCAGTCAACCGTTTGCTGATAATGAGTTGTAATCTCGTAACAAGGCATTCTAAGGTTCTAGATTACTGAATCAGTCAATCGTTCTTTGATAATGAGCTAGAATCTCATAACAAGAAGTTGTGAGCTTCTAGATCACTAAATCAGGCAACCGTTTGCTGATAATGAGTTGTAATCTCATAACCTGTCATTCTGAGATTCTAGATCACCGAATTGGTCAACTGTTCTCTAACAATGAGCTACAATCTCGTAACAAGCCATTCTAAGGTTCTAGATCACTGAATCGGTCAACCATTTACTGATAATGAGCTACAATCTCGTAGCAATCCGTTCTAAGCTTTTAGATCGCTGAATCGGTCAACCATTTGCTGATAATGAGCTACAATCTTGTAACAAGCCATTCTAAGGTTCTAGATCTCCAAATTAGTCAACCATTTGCTGATAATGAGCTAGAATCTCATAACAAGTAGTTGTGAGCTTCTAGATCGCTGAATCAGTCAACCGTTTGCTGACAATGAGCTGTAATCTCATAAAAAGTCATTCTAAGTTTCTAGATCGTCGAATCAGTCAACCATTTTCTAATGAGCTACAATCTTGTAAAAATCCATTCTAAAGTTCCACATTGCCGAATCGGTCAACCATTTGCTGATAATGAGCCGTAATCTCATAACAAGCCATTCTAAGGTTTTGGATCGCTGAATTGGTCAACCATTCACTAATAATGAGCTTGAATCTCATAACAAGTAGTTGTGAGCTTCTAGATTGCCGAATTGGTCAACCATTTGCTGACAATGAGTTGTAATCTCATGTATAGTCAGAAAATGGAAGCACTTCCATTTTAGACTTGTTTAGCCTTTCAAGTAAGTGGTTTGGGGTCATGACAAGTGCCTTGACTGGGTTCCTGATCTATACATGGCTTCCCCCTTGTTCTTCTTTTCTATCCACCATTTTCTGACCTGATTTCTACATTTTGGGATATAGACCTGTGTTTCTGAGATTTAGGGACAGGGTCGACCTCCTAGGACAGAGTCGACCTTGACCCTGACCTAGGACAGGGTCGACCTCGGCCCTGACCTAGGACAGGGTTAACCTCAACCCTGACCTAGGATAGGTTCGACCTTGGCCCTGACCTAGGACAGGGTCGACCTTGACCCTGTCCCAGGGTCCAAATCCTGGGAACTTTTAGTTTCTAGATGTCGGTCTTTGCAAAAGTTGTTTCTCGCTTCCGGGTTGGCTGTTTCGGGTTCCGAAGCATTGATTCCTAAATTATATTTAATATAGGTCCTCTCCTATGGGTAAAGGCTTAAATGGTGATTTAATTATCCTATGTAGGCCTCCTTAGAAGATTGTGCCCTAGTTTCATATAAAAGGGAGCTTTCTC
>MU224824.1:1044923-1069881 GCA_018584345.1 Thuja plicata
TTCTGTAAACAATGTTAGCCTAATATTTGGGGGCTCTTTGTCTTGCATAGTATTGTGAGAAATATAATAGGTCCCCTTTCATCCTTGTTCCCATGCTTGGGGGGAAAGGATGCCATCTCCTTCTTTTCTGTCTTTCCGGGATCCACTTTTCCCTTGGTTAAGCAATATTTATCTATTACGTGATATCCAATCATACATGAAAATTCTGGTGTACATTGAGGATCTATGTCCTTGATTATAACCTATTTCATTGTTTGACATTGGGTTTCCATGGTAGATAAATCTCTCACCTTGGAAACTGAATACTATGCTATCCCTCACAAGGGTTACTTTTTCACTTCTTGCATGATATCTCTTTGCATTCGTCCCTTCCATCGCCTCATAGGAGTTGTGACCTTCTTGGCTTGGACTGGGTGTTGTCTATGGATATTGTCTTGATGTTGAAGAAGGCTTTATCCTTGTTCTTTTCTTTCCTTAACATGTCAAACTAGTATGTACTTTTCCATATTAAGGAGGGGGCCATAAATACGGCCTCCCTCATTTTATATTATGCATTTTTGTTCTAACATTTTGTTTTGCAGCATGCTAAATCCTCTGAGGGTAATGCACATAATTTGCTAAATCCTAAAGAGATATTCTTTCAATTACAATTCAATATGCTAAATCCTCAGAAGGTAACGCACATAAGTTGCTAAATCCTGAAGAGATACACATTTTACAAATGTATTCCATGGTGATATAAGAATATGGATCCATGGGTACTTCATAAAAGCCATCAGAAGACGCACTACATACATGAACAAAGCTGCCAGAAGGTGCACAACTTTATGGGGGTGACTATCAATTTCTTGCTTGATGGGCCATCCTATCCTTTTTGTGGTTCACAGTGAGATACACACATCTTACTGGGCGAGTTAACCACTCCTCTCTCTCTCTTTTTCTCCTTAACTAAGTGATGTCTCTCTTATTGTGATCTTAGGGTTGATAAAGACTTAAGTCCCTTGGGGGTTTGAGGTTTTCTTTATCTCTTTTGATTCCAATAAGACGGTCTTTTTTGTATATTCTCCTTTACCAAGAGTTTGTGTTGAACTCATACTCTTGCTAAAGTGGGGGCTAAATGTATAGTCAAAAAATGGAAGCACTTCTATTTTAGACTTGTTTAGCCTTTCGAGTAAGTCATTTGGGGTCATGAAAAGCGCCTTGACTGGGTTCCTAATCTTGACATAGCTTCCCCTTATTCTGCCTTTCTGTCCACCATTTTTTGACCTGATTTCTGCATTCTGGGATACAGACCTGTGTTTCTGGGATTTAGGGACAGGGTTGACCTCCTAGGATAGGGTCGACCTCGACCCTGACCTAGGACAAGGTTGACCTCGTCCTTGACCTAGGACAGGGTCGACCTTAGCCCTGACCTAGGACAGGGTCGACCTCGACCCTGTCCCAGGATCCAAATCTCGGGAACTTTCAGTTTCTGGATGTTGGTCTTTGCAAAAGTTGTTTTCCACTTCCGGGTCAGCTGTTTCAGGTTCCGAAGCATCGATTCCTAAATTATATTTAATATAGGTCCTCTCCTAGGGGTAAAGGCTTAAATGGTGATTTAATTATCCTATGTAGGCCTCCTTAGAAGATTGTGGCCTAGTTTCATATAAAAGGGATCTTTCTCCTCTCATTTTCTCTAAGCGTCATTACGTAATTGAGAAGGATTTTCAAGTGCAATTCAAGCAAGCTAAGGAGAAAGATTTCAAGCAAGCATCCATCCATTCTCAAGCATTCAAGCATCCATTTTTATGAAGGAGATCCATTGGAGGCCATTGAAGGATTCAAGCTACATAGTGCCCTTTTGGTGATCTCTCCATCCACCTTCTTCTTAGCCTCTTCCAAATTCAAGAACCCATTCAAGACTTGGTGTTGGAGATCTACAAGCGATTGATTAAAGACATCCTACACCACAAGGGATTCCATATAAGCAAGGTGAATTTATGTGTTTACTTTCTTTATCTCTGCAATTTCAATTATATTATAAGGTTAATTCCAAAACTAGGGTTTGACCAAGGCAAACCCCTTTCCCCCCAAAAAAAACATTTTTTATTGCAGGTACAGGTTTGGGACTATAGATCTGAGGCCAGATCTGGATACCCTTTTTAGATTTCTTTCAGACTATGCGAATAGGGACACTTTCAGAGTTGAGCATATCGAGTTGGCAAAAGTGGTATAGGGTCGACCTTTTTCATAAGATGACATCAGAATGGAAAAAGATTTCTGAGTTTTTTTTGTCTCTGTGTTCCAGTTTGCTATCAACTGTCAGCATCTCCAGAAATAGTCTATAGATCTCAAAAAATAGCAATCTTTGATCTGTAATTTTGTAAGGTTGGTACTTCATCTCATCCATTTCAATTCCTAGAACTATCATATACAATCCTTTCTGATAATAAGCTAGAATCTCATAACAAGCAGTTGTGAGATTCCTGATCACCAAATCAGTCAACCATTTGCTGACAATGAGCTGTAATCTTATAACAAGTCATTATGAGATTCTAGATTGCTGAATCGATCAACTATTCACTGATAATGAGCTACAATCTTGTAATAATCCATTCTAAGGTTCTAGATCGCTGAATCGGTCAACCATTTGCTGATAATAATCTACAATCTTGTAACAAGCCATTCTAAGGTTCTAGATCACCGAATCGGTCAACTGTTTGCTGATAATGAGCTAGAATCTTATAACAAGTAGTTGTGAGCTTTTAGATCGCCGAATCGGTCAACCATTTGCTGACAATGAGCTATAATCTCATAACAAGTCATTCTAAGATTCTAGATCACCGAATCGGTCAACCATTTGCTGATAATGAGCTACAATCTTGGAACAAGCCATTCTAAGGTTCCACATCACCAAATCAATCAATCGGTTGCTAATAATGAGCTGTAATCTCGTAACAAGCCAATCTGAGGTTGTAGATCACTGAATCGGTCAACCGTTCACTGACAATGTGCTACAATCTCGTAACAAGCCATTCTAAGGTTCTAGATCACTGAATCTATCAAACATTTACTGATAATGAGCTACAATCTTGTAACAAGCCATTCTTAGGTTCTAGATCACTGAATCGGTCAACCATTTACTGAAAATGAGCTATAATCTCATAACAAGTCATTCTAAGATTCTAGATTACAGAATCAGTCAACTATTCACTGGTAATGAGCTACAATCTCATAACAAGCCATTCTAAGGTTCTAGATCGCTGAATCGGTCAAACATTTGCTGATAAAAAGCTACAATATTGTAACAAGCCATTCTAAGGTTCTAGATTGCCGAATCGGTCAACCGTTTGTTGATAATGATCTAGAATCTCATAACAAGCAGTTGTGAGCTTCTAGATTGCCGAATCGGTCAATCGTTTGCTGATAATGATCTGTAATCTCATAACAAGTCATTCTGAGATTCTAGATCGCTGAATTGGTCAACTGCTAACTGATAATGAACTACAATCTCGTAACAAGCCATTCTAAGGTTCTAGATATCTAAATCGATCAACCATTTGCTGATAATGAGATATAATCTCGTAACAAGCCATACTGAGGTTTTAGATCACTGAATCAGTCAACCTTTTGCTGATAGTGAGCAAGAATCTCATAACAAGTAGTTGTGAGCTTCCAGATTGCCAAATCGGTCAACCATTTGTTGATAATCAACTGCAATCTCATAACAAGTCATTCTGAGATTCTACATCACCGAATCAGTCAACCGTTCACTGATAATGAGCTACAATCTCGTAACAAGCTATTCTAAGGTTCCACATCATCGAATCGGTCAACCATTTGCTGATAATGAGCTATAATCTTGTAACAAGCCATTCTGAGGTTCTAGATCACCAAATCAGTCAACCGTTTGCTAATAATGAGCTAGAATCTCATAACAAGTAGTTGCGAGTTTCTAGATCACTGAATCGATCAACCATTTGCTGAGAATGAGCTGTAATCTCATAAAAAGTAATTCTACGATTCTAGATCACCAAATCGGTTAACCATTTCCTAACAATGAGCTACAATCTCGTAACAAGCCATTCTAAGGTTCTAGATCGCTGAATCAGTCAACCGTTTGCTGATAATGAGCTATAATCTCGTAACAAGTTGTTCTAAGGTTCTAGCTCACTGAATCGGTCAACTGTTTGTTGATAATGAGCTAGAATCTCATAACAAGCAGTTGTGAGCTTCTAGATCATCGAATCGGTCAACCGTTTGCTAACAATGAGCTATAATCTCATAACAAGTCACTCTGAGATTCTAGATCACCAAATCGGTCAACTATTCGCTGATAATGAGCTACAATCTTATAACAAGCCATTCTAAGGTTCTAGATCGCTAAATCGGTCAACCATTTGCTGATAATGAGCTACAATCTCATAAGAAGCCATTCTAAGGTTCTAGATTGCTGAATCAGTCAACTATTTGCTCATAATGAGCTAGAATCTCATAAAAAGTAGTTGTGAGCTTCCAGATCACCGAATCAGTCAACCATTTCCTAATAATTAGTTATAATCTCATAATAAGTCAATCTGAGATTCTAGATCACCAAATCGGTCAACCGTTCATTGATAATGAGCTACAATCTTGTAACAAGCCATTCTAAGGTTCCACATCGTTGAACTGGTCAACAGTTTGCTGATAATGAGCTATAATCTCGTAACTAAACGTTCTAAGGTTCTAGATCGCCGAATCGGTCAACCGTTCACTGATAATAAGCTAAACTTTCATAACAAGTAGTTCTGAGCTTCTAGATTGTCAAATCAGTCAATCGTTTGCTGATAATGAGCTGTAATCTCATAACAAGTCATTCTGAGATTCTAGATCACCAAATCGGTCAACCATTGGCTGATAATGAGCTACAATCTGGTAACAAGCCATTCTAAGGTTCTAGATCACTAAATCGGTCAACTGTTTGATGATAATGACCTACAATCTCATAACCAGCCATTCTAAGGTTCTAGATCACCAAATTGGTCAATCTTTTGCTAATAATGAGCTACAACCTTGTAACAAGCCATTCTGAGGTTCTAGATTGCCGAATCGGTCAACCGTTTGCTGATAATGAGCTACAATCTAGTAACAAGCCATTCTAATGTTCTAGATCACTGAATCGGTCAACTGTTTGCTGATAATGAGCTACAATCTCGTAACAAGCCATTCTAAGGTTCTAGATCACCAAATCGGTCAACCATTTGCTGATAATGAGCTACAATCTTTTAACAAGCCGTTCTGAGGTTCTAAATTGCTGAATCGGTCAATCATTTGCTGATAATGTGCTAGAATCTCATAACAAGCAGTTGTGAGCTTCTAGATCACTGAAACGGTCAACTGTTTGCTGACAATGACTTGTAATCTCATAACAAGTCATTCTAAGATTCTAGATCATTGAATTGGTCAACCGTTTGCTGATAATGAGCTACAATCTCCTAACAAGCCATTCTCAGGTTCTAGGTCACTAAATCGGTCAACCGTTTGCTGATAATAAGCTACAATCTTGTAACAAGTTGTTCTAAGGTTCTAGATCGCTGAATCGGTCAACCATTTACTGATAATGAGCTAGAATCTCATAAAAATAAATTGTGAGCTTCCAGATCAATGAATCAGTCAACCGTTTGCTGACAATGAGTTGTAATTTCCTAACAAGTCATTCTGAGATTCTAGATCGTCGAATCAGTCAACTGTTCGCTAATAATGAGCTACAATCTCATAACAAGCCATTGTAAGGTTACACATTGCTGAATCAGTCAACTATTTGCTGATAATGATCTGTAATGTCGTAACAAGCTATTTTGAGGTTCTAGATCACCGAATCGGTCAACCGTTCATTGATAATGAGCTAGAATCTCATAATAAGTAGTTGTGAGCTTCTAGACCACCAAATAGGTCAATCATTTGCTAACAATGAGCTATAATCTCATAACAAGTCATTCTGAGTTTCTAGATAACTGAATCGGTCAACCCTTCACTAATAATGAGCTACAATCTCATAACAAGCCATTCTAAGGTTCCACATCGCCGAATTGGTCAACCGTTTATTGATAATGAGCTGTAATCTTGTAACAAGTTGTTCTAAGGTTCTAGATTGCCAAATCAGTCAACCATTCACTGATAATGAGCTATAATCTCATAACAAGCAGTTGTGAGCTTCTAGACTGCCAAATCGGTCAACCATTTGCTGACAATGAGCTATAATCTCATAACAAGTCATTCTGAGATTTTAGATTGCTGAATTGCTCAACCATTCACTGATAATGAGCTACAATCTCGTAACAAGCCATTCTAAGGTTCTAGATTCTAAATCAGTCAACCGTTTGCTGATAATGAGCTACAATCTCCTAACAAGCCATTCTGAGGTTCTCGATCGCTGAATCGGTCAATTGAGTTTGCTGGTAATGACCTAGAATCTCATAACAAGTAGTTGTGTGCTTCTAGATCACCAAATCAGTCAACTATTTGCTGACAATAAGCTATAATCTCATAACAATTCATTATGAGATTCTAGATTGCTGAATCGGTCAACCATTCACTAATAATGAGCTACAATCTCGTAATAAGCCATTTTAAGGTTCTAGATCACTGAATCGGTCAACTATTTGCTGATAATGAGATACAATCTTGTAACAAGCCATTCATTCTGAGGTTCAAGATCACCGAATCGGTCAACCCTTTGTTGATAATGAGCTAGAATCTCATAACAAGTAGTTGTGAGCTTCTAGATCACTGAATGGTCAACAATTTGCTGACAATGAGCTGTAATATCATAACAAGTATTTTTGAGATTCTAGATTGCTGAATCAGTCAACTGTTCACTGATAATGAGCTACAATCTTGTAACAAGCCATTCTAAGGTTCCAAATTATTGAATCAGTCAACCGTTTGCTGATAATGAGCTACAATCTCATAGCAAGCCGTTCTGAGGTTCTAGATCACCGAATTGGTCAACCGTTTGCTGATAATGAGCTAGAATTTCATAACAAGTAGTTATGAGCTTCTGGATCACCAAATCAGTCAATCGTTTGCTAACAATGAGCTGTAATCTCATAACAAGTCATTCTGAGATTCTAGATCACCGAATTAGTCAACCCTTCATTGACAATGAGCTATAATCTCGTAACAAGCCATTCTAAGGTTCTAGATCGCTGAATCAGTCAACCATTTGCTGATAATGAGCTACAATCTCGTAACAAGCCATTCTAAGGTTCTAGATCACTGAATCGGTCAACCGTTTGCTGATAATGAGCTTGAAACTCATAAGTTGTGAGTTTCCAGATCGCCTAATCAGTCAACTATTTGCTAACAATGAGCTGTAATCTCATAACAAGTCATTCTGAGATTCTAGATCATCGAATCGCTCAATCATTCCCTGATAATGAGCTACAATCTTGTAACAAACCATTTTAAGGTTCCACATCGCCGAATCAGTCAACCATTTGTTGATAATGACCTATAATCTTGTAACAAGCCATTCTAAGGTTCCATATCATCGAATCGGTCAACCATTTTCTTATAATGAGATGTAATCTTGTAACAAGCTGTTCTGAGGTTCTAGATTGCTTAATCGGTCAACCATTTGCTAATAATGAGCTAGAATCTCATAACAAACAGTTGTGATCTTCTAGATCACCGAATCCATCAACTATTTGTTAACAATGAGCTGTAATCTCATAACAAGTCATTCTAAGATTCTAGATCGCCAAATCGGTCAACCATTTGCTGACAATGACCTACAATCTCATAACAAGTCATTCTAAGGTTCTAGATCGCTAAATCAGTCAACTGTTTGCTGATAATGAGCTACAATCTTATAACAAGTCATTCTAAGGTTCTAGATCACTGAATTGGTCAACCGTTTGCTGATAATGAGCTAGAATCTTATAACAAGTTGTTGTAAGCTTCCCGATCGCTGAATCGATCAACCGTTTGCTGACAATGAGCTATAATCTCATAAGAGGTCATTCTGAGATTCTAGATCATTGAATTGGTCAACCATTCACTGATAATGAGCTACAATCTCGTAACAAGCCATTCTAAGGTTCTAGATTACTGAATCGGTCAACCATTTGCTGATAATGAGATACAATCTCGTAACAAGCCATTCTGAGTTTCTAGATCACCAAATAAGTCAATCGTTTGCTGATAATGAGCTAGAATCTCATAACAACCAGTGTTGAGCTTCCAGTTTGCTGAATCGGTCAACCATTTACTGACAATGAGCTGTAATCTCATAACAAGTCATTTTGAGATTCTAGATCGCTGAATCGGTCAACTATTCACTGATAATGAGCTATAATCTCATAACAAGCTATTAGATCACTGAATCGGTCAACCGTTTGCTGATAATGAGCTACAATCTCGTAACAAGCCATTCTGAGGTTCTAGATTGCCGAATCAGTCAATGATTTTCTCATAATGAGCTAGAATCTCATAACAAGCAATTGTGAGCTTCCACATCGCTGAATCAGTGAACTGTTTGCTGACAATGAGCTTTAATCTCATAACAAGTCATTTTGAGATTCTAGATCGTTGAATTGGTCAACCGTTCGCTGATAATGAGCTAAAATCTCGTAACAAGCCATTCTAAGGTTCTAGATCATTGAATCAGTCAATCATTTGTTGATAATGAGCTACAATCTCATAACAAGTCATTCTGAGTTTCTAGATCACCGAATTGGTCAACCGTTTGCTTATAATGAGCTAGAATCTCATAACAAGTAGTTGTGAGCTTTCAGATCACCGAATCGGTCAACCGTTTACTGACAATGAGCTATAATATCACAACAAGTCATTATGAGATTCTAGGTCACCGAATCGGTCATCCATTCGTTGATAATGAGCTACAATCTTGTAACAAGTCATTATGAGATTCTAGATTGCCGAATCAGTCAACTGTTCGCTGATAATGAGCTAGAATCTCATAACAAGCAGTTGTGAGCTTCTAGATCACTGAATTGGTCAACCATTTGCTGATAATGAGCTATAATCTTGTAACAAGTTGTTCTAAGGTTCTAGATCGCCGAATCGGTCAACCATTCACTGATAATGAGCTAGAATCTCATAACAAGAAGTTGTGAGCTTCCACATCGCCGAATCAGTGAACCATTTACTAAAAAATAGCTTTAATCTCATAACAAGTCATTCTGAGATCCTAGATCGCCGAATTGGTCAACCATTCACTGATAATGAGCTACAATCTCGTAAAAAACAATTCTAAGGTTCTAGATCGCTGAATCGATCAACTGTTTGTTGATAATGAGCTACAATCTTGTAACAAGCCATTCTAAGGTTCTAGATCGCCGAATAGGTCAATCGTTTGCTAATAATGAGCTAGAATCTTATAACAAGCAGTTGTGAGCTTTTCGATCACCGAATCGGTCAACTATTTGCTGACAATAAGCTATAATCTCATAACAAGTCATTTTGAGATTCTAGATCACCAAATTGGTCAACCGTTCATTGATAATGAGCTATAATCTCATAACAAGCCATTCTAAGGTTCCACATCACCGAATCGGTCAACCATTCACTGATAATGAGCTATAATCTCGTAAAAAGTCTTTTTGAGGTTCTAGATCACCGACTCGGTCAACCGTTCACTGATAATGAGCTAGAATCTCATAACAAGTAGTTGTGAGCTTCTAGATTGCCAAATCGGTCAACTGTTTACTAACAATGAGCTGTAATCTCATAACAAGTCATTTTGAGGTTCTAGATTGCCGAATTGGTCAACCGTTTGCTGATAATGAGCTAGAATCTCATAACAAGTAGTTGTGAGCTTATAGATCACTGAATCGGTCAACTATTTGTTGATAATGAACTGTAATCTTATAACAAGTCATTCTGAGATTCTAGATCACCAAATTGGTCAACCATTCATTGATAATGAGCTACAATCCTGTAACAAGCCATTCTAAGGTTTGACATCACTGAATAGGTCAACTATTTGCTGATAATAAGCTGTAATCTCGTAACAAGTTGTCCTAAGGTTCTAGATCACCGAATCGGTCAATCATTCGCTGATAATGAGCTAGAATCTCATAACAAGCAGTTGTGAGCATCTAGATCACTGAATCGGTCAACTATTTGCTGGCAATGAGCTGTAATCTTATAACAAGTCATTCTAAGATTCTAGATCGCCATATCGGTCAACCGTTCACTGACAATGAGCTACAATCTTGTAACAAGCCATTCTAAGGTTCTAGATCACTGAATTGGTCAACTGTTTGCTGATAATGAGCTACAATATGGTAATAAGCCATTCTAAGGTTCTAAATAGCTAAATTGGTCAACCGTTTGCTGATAATGAGCTATAATCTCATAACAAGTAGTTGTGAGCTTCTAGATAGCTGAGTTGGTCAACCATTTGTTGACAATGAGTTGTAATCTCATAACAAGTCATTCTGAGATTCTAGATCACCAAATCAGTCAACCGTTCGCCGATAATGAGCTATAATATCGTAACAAGCTATTCTAAGTTTCTAGATTGCTAAATCAGTCAACTATTTGCTGATGATGAGCTACAATCTCATAACAAGCTATTCTGAGGTTCTAGATCGCAGAATCAGTCAACCCTTTGCTGATAATGAGCTAGAATCTCATAACAAGCAGTTGTGAGCTTCTAAATCACTGAATCGGTCAACCGTTTGCTGACAATGAGCTGTAATCTCATAGCAAGTCATTCTGAGATTCTAGATCGCCGAATCGGTCAACCCGTCACTAATAATGAGCTACAATCTCATAACAAGCCATTTTAAGGTTCCACATCACCCAATCATTCAACCGTTTGCTGATAATGAGCTGTAATCTTGTAACAGGCTATTTTGAGGTTCTAGATCACCAAATTGGTCAACCATTCACTGATAATGAATTGTAATCTCATAACAAGCCATTCTGAGGTTCTAGATCACTGAATCGGTCAACTGTTTGCTGATAATGAGCTAGAATCTCATAATAAGCAGTTGTGAGCTTCGAGATCGCTAAATCAGTCAACTGTTTGCTAAAAAGGAGCTATAATCTCATAACAAGTCATTCTGAGATTCTACATCACTAAATCAGTTAACCGTTCGCTGATAATGAGATATAATTTTGTAACAAGCCATTCTAAGGCTCTAGATGATTGAATTGGTCAACTGTTTGCTGATAATGAGCTACAATCTCGTAAGAAGCCATTTTGAGTTTCTAGATTGTGAAATCGGTCAACCGTTTAATGATAATGAGCTAGAATCTCATAACAAGCAGTTGTGAGCTTCTAGAATGCCGAATCGGTAAACCGTTTGCTGACAATGAGCTGTAATCTCATAACAAGTCATTCTGAGGTTCTAGATCGCCAAATCAGTCAACTGTTCACTGATAATGATCTACAATTTCGTAACAAGCCATTCTAAGGTTCTAGATCGTTGAATCGGTCAACCATTTGCTGATAATTAGCTACAATCTCATAATAAGTCATTCTAAGGTTCTAGATCATTGAATCGGTCAACCATTTGCTGATAATGAGCTAGAATCTCATAACAAGCAGTTGTGAGCTTCTAGATCATCTAATCGGTCAACCATTTTTTGACAATGAGTTGTAATCTCATAACAAGTCATTCTAAGATTCTAGATTGCTGTATCAGTCAACCATTCACTGATAATGAGCTACAATCTGGTAACAAGCTATTCTAAGGTTCCACATCGCTAAATCAGTTAATCATTTGTTGATAATGAGCTATAATCTCGTAACAAGCCATTCTGAGGTTCTAGATCTCAAAATCAGTCAACCGTTTGCTGATAATGAGCTAGAATCTCATAACAAGCAGTTGTGAGCTTCCAGATCACCAAATCAGTTAACCATTTGTTGACAATGAGCTGTAATCTCATAACAAGTCATTCTGAGATTCTAGATCACCAAATCGGTCAACCGTTCATCGATAATGAGCTATAATCTTGTAATAAGCCATTCTAAGATTCTAGATTGCTGAATCGGTCAACTGTTTGCTGATAATGAGCTACAATCTCATAACAAGCCATTTTGAGGTTCTAGATCGCTGATTCGGTCAACCGTTTGCTGATAATGAGCTACAATCTCATAACAAGTAGTTGTGAGCTTCTAGATCGCCGAATCAGTCAACCATTTGCTGACAATGAGCTGTAATCTTATAACAAGTCATTTTGAGATTCTAAATTGCCAAATTGTTCAACTGTTAGCTAATAATGAGTTACAATCTCATAAAAAGTCATTCTAAGGTTCTAGATCACTGAATCGGTCAACCATTCGCTTATAATGAGCTACAATCTTGTAACAAGCCATTCTAAGGTTCTAGATCACCGAATCGGTTAACCATTTGCTGATAATAAGCTAGAATCTCATAACAAGCAGTTGTGAGCTTCTAAATCACTGAATCAGTCAACCATTTGCTGACAATGAGCTATAATCACATAACAACTCATTTTGAGATTCTACATTGCTAAATCGGTCAACCATTCATTGATAATGATCTACAATCTCGTAACAAGCCATTCTAAGGTTCTAAATTTCTGAATCGGTCAACCGTTTGCTGATAATGAGCTACAATCTTGTAATAAGATGTCATGAGGTTCTAGATTGCCAAATCGGTCAACTATTTGCTAATAATGAGCTAGAATCTCATAACAAGCAGTTGTGAGATTCCACATCGCCGAATTGGTCAAGTGTTTGTTGACAATGAGCTATAATCTCATAACAAGTCATTCTAAGATTCTAGATCACTGAATCGGTCAATTATTCACTGATAATAAGCTACAATCTCATAACAATCCATTTTAAGGTTCCACATCACTTAATCAATCAACCATTTGCTGATAATGAGCTACAATCTCGTAACAAGTTGTTCTGAGGTTCTAGATCACTAAATCGGTCAACCGTTTCTTGATAATGAGATAGAATCTCAGAACAAGTAGTTGTGAGCTTCTAGATGGTGAAATCAATCAACCATTTGCTGATAAAGAGTTGTAATCTCATAACAAGTTATTCTGATATTCTAGATTGCCAAATCGGTCAACCATTCGCTGATAATGAGCTACAATCTCATAACAAGCCATTCTAAGGTTCTCGAATGCTGAATCGGTTAATCATTTGCTGATAATGAGCTACAATCTCATAACAAGCCATTCTGAGGTTCTAGATCATTGAATCGGTCAACCATATGCTGATAATGAGCTAGAATCTCATAACAAGCAGTTGTGAGCTTCCAGATCGCCGAATTGGTCAATCATTTGCTGATAATCAGTTATACTCTTATAACAAGTCATTCTGATATTCTAGATTGCCGAATCAGTCAATCATTCACTAATAATGAGCTACAATATCGTAATAAGCCATTCTAAGGTTCTATATTGCTGAATCGGTCAACCGTTTATTGATAATGAGCTACAATCTTGTAACAAGTCATTCTGAGGTTCTAGATTGCCGAATCAGTCAATCATTTTTGCTGATAATGAGCTAGATACTCATAACAAGCGGTTGTGAGCTTCTAGATCGCCAAATTGGTCAACCGTTTGCTGACAATGAGCTGTAATCTCATAACAAGTCATTCTAAGATTCTAGATTGCCGAATTGGTCAACTGTTTGACATAATGAGCTACAATCTCACAACTATCCATTTTAAGGTTCTAGATCACTGAATCAATCAACCGTTTGCTGATAATGAGCTACAATCTCATAACAAGCAGTTCTGAGGTTCTAGATCATTGAATCGGTCAACCATTTATTGATAATGAGCTAGAATCTCATAACAAGTAGTTGTGAGCTTCCAGATCATTGAATCGGTCAACCATTTGCTGATAATGAGCTATAATCTCATAACAAGTCATTCTGAGATTCTAGATTGCCGAATCGGTCAACTATTTTCTGATAATGAGCTACAATCTTGTAATAAGCCATTCTACTATTTTAGATCGTTGAATAGGTCAACCATTTGCTGATAATGAGCTACAATCTTGTAACAATCCATTCTGAGGTTCTAGATCCCCAAATTGGTCAACCGTTTGCTGATAATGAGCTAGAATCTCATAACAAGTAGTTGTGAGCTTCTAGATCACTAAATCATTCAATCGTTTGCTGACAATGAACTGTAATCTCATAAAAAGTCATTATGAGATTCGAGATTGCCGAATCGATCAACTGTTCGCTAATAATAAGCTATAATCTTGTAACAAGCCATTCTAAGGTTCTAGATTGCAAGATCAGTCAACCGTTTGCTGATAATGAGCTAGAATCTCATAACAATCCATTCTGAGGTTCTAGATCACTGAATCGGTTAATCGTTTGCTGATAATGAGCTATAATCTCATAACAAGTATTTGTGAGCTTCTAGATCGCTAAATCGGTCAACCGTTTGTTAACAATGGGCTATAATCTCATAACAATTCATTTTGAGATTCTAGATTGCCAAATCGATCAACCGTTTGCTAATAATGAGCTACAATCTCATAACAAGTCATTCTAAGGTTCTACATCGCTGAACCGGTCAATCATTTGCTGATAATGAGTTACAAAATCGTAACAAGCTATTCTGAAGTTCTAGATCACTGAATCAGTCAACCACTTGCTGATAATGAGCTAGAATCTCATAACAAGAAGTTGTGAGTTTTGAGATCACTAAATCGGTCAACTATTTGCTGACAATGAGCTGTAATCTCATAACAAGTCATTCTGAGATTCTAGACCATCGAATCAGTCAATCGATAATGAGCTACAATCTCATAACAAGCCATTCTAAGGTTCTAGATCACTGAATCGGTCAATCGTTTGCTGATAATGAGCTACAATCTTGTAATAAGCTATTTTGAGGTTCTAGATAGCCAAATCAATCAACCGTTTATTGATAATGAGCTAGAATCTCATAACAAGCAGCTGTGAGCTTTCACATTGCTAAATCAGTCAACTATTTGCTGACAATGAGCTATAATCTCATAACATGTCATTCTGAGATTCTAGATTGCTGAATCGATCAACCATTCACTGATAATGAGTTACAATCTCATAATAAGCCATTCTAAGGTTCTAGATCACTGAATCGGTCAACCGTTTGCTGATAATGAGCTACAATCTTATAACAAGGCATTCTAAGGTTCTAGATCACTGAATTGGTCAACCATTTGCTGATAATGAGCTAGAATCTCATAAAAAGTAGTTGTGAGCTTCCAGATCATCAAATCGGTCAATCATTTGCTGACAATGAGCTGTAATCTCATAACAAGTCATTCTGAGACTCTAGATTGCCAAATCGGTCAACCATTTGCTGATAATAAGCTACAATCTCATAACAAGCCATTCTAAGATTCCACATCACTAAATCGGTCAACCATTTGCTGATAATGAGCTACAATCTCGTAACAAGGTATTCTGAGGTTCTAGATCGCTGAATCGGTCAACCATTTATTGATAATGAGCTAAAATCTTATAACAAGCAATTGTGAGCTTCCAGATTGCCGAATAAGTCAACCATTTATTTACAATGAGCTATAATCTCATAACAAGTCATTCTGAGATTCTAGATCATCGAATTGGTCAACCATTCACTGATAATGAGCTACAATCTCATAACAAGCAGTTGTGAGCTTCCAGATTGCCAAATCGGTCAACCATTTGCTGATAATGAGCGGTAATCTCATAACAAGTCATTTTGAGATTCTAAATTGCTGAATTGGTCAACCATTCGTTGATAATGAGCTATAATCTTGTAACAAGCCATTCTAAGGTTCTAGATCACTGAATCAGTCAAATATTTGCTGATAATGAGCTACAATCTTGTAACAAGCCATTCTAAGGTTCTAGATCACCGAATCGGTCAACCATTTGCTTATAATGAGCTAGAATCTCATAACAAGCAGTTGTGAGTTTCTAGATCACTGAATCGGTCAACCGTTTGCTAACAATGAGCTGTAATCTCATAACAAGTCATTTTGAGATTCTAGAATGCCAAATCGGTTAACCATTTGGTGATAAGGAGCTACAATCTCCTAACAAGCCATTCTAAGATTCTAGATCACTGAATCGGTCAACCATTTGTTGATAATGAGCTACAATCTCGTAACAAGTCGTTCTGAGGTTCTAGATTGATGAATCGGTCAATCGTTTGCTGATAATGAGCTAGAACCTCATAACAAATGGTTGTGAGCTTCTAGATCGCCAAATCGGTCAACCATTTGCTGACAATGAGTTGCAATCTTAAAACAAGTGATTTTGAGATTCTAGATTGTTGAATTGGTCAACCGTTCCCTAATAATGATCTACAATCTCGTAACAAGCCATTCTAAGGTTCTAGATTGTTGAATTGATCCACCGTTTGCTGATAATGAGCTACAATCTTGTAATAAGTTGTTCTAAAGTTCTAGATTGCCGAATCGGTCAACCGTTTGGTGATAATGAGCTACAATCTCATAACAAGTAGTTGTGAGCTTCTAGATCACTAAATTGGTCAACCATTTGCTGACAATGAGCTGTAATCTCATAACAAGTCATTCTGCGATTCTAGATCACTGAATTGGTCAACTATTTGCTGGTAATGAGCTACAATCTCATAACAAGCTATTCTAAGGTTCCACATCACTTAATCAGTCAACTGTTTGCTGATAATGAGCTACAATCTCATAACAAGCCATTCTGAGGTTGTAGATCACCAAATCGGTCGACTATTTGTTGATAATGAGCTAGAATCTCATAACAAGTAGTTCTGAGCTTCCAGATCACCGAATCGGTCCACCGTTTGCTAACAATGAGCTGTAATCTCATAACAATTCATTCTGAGATTCTAGATTGCCGAATCACTCAACTGTTCGCTGATAATGAGCTATAATCTCGTAACAAGCCATTCTAAGGTTCTAGATCACTGAATCGGTAAAATGTTTGTTGATAATGAGCTAAAATCTAATAACAAGATGTTCTGAGGTTCTAGATCACCGAATCAGTCAATCATTTGCTTATAATGAGCTAGAATCTTATAACAAGTAGTTGTGACCTTCTAGATCACCAAATTGGTCAAATGTTTACTGATAATGAGCTGTAATCTCATAAGTCATTCTAGATTGCTGAATGGGTCAACCGTTTGCTGATAATGAGCTACAATCTCGTAAGAAACCATTCTAAGATTCTAGATCACTGAATTGGTTAATCATTTGCTGATAATGAGCTACAATCTCGTAATAAGCCATTCTAAGGTTCTAGATGGCAAAATCGGTCAACCATTTACTGATAATGAGCTAGAACCTCACAACAAGCAGTTGTGAGCTTCCAGATTGCTGAATCAGTCAACCATTTGTTGACAATGAGTTGTAATCGCATAACAAGTCATTCTGAGATTCTAGATTGTCGAATTGGTCAACTGTTCCCTGATAATGATCTATAATCTTGTAACAAGCCATTCTAATGTTATAGATTATTGAATCGGTCAACTGTTTGCTGATATTGAGCTACAATTTTGTAACAAGCCATTCTAAGGTTCTAGATCGCCGAATCGGTCAATCGTTTGGTGATAATGAGCTAGAATCTCATAACAAGCAATTGTGATCTTCCAGATCACTGAATTGGTCAACCATTTGCTAACAATGAGCTGTAATCTCATAACAAGTCATTCTGAGATTCTAGTTATCGAATCGGTCAACTATCCACTCGTAATGAGCTATAATCTTGTAACAAGCCATTCTAAGGTTCCACATCACTTAATGGGTCAACCATTTGCTGATAAAAAACTACAATCTCGTAACAAGATGTTCTGAGGTTGTAGATAGCCAAATCAATCAACTATTTGTTGATAATGAGCTAGAATCTCATAACAAGCAGTTTTGAGCTTCCAGATCGCCGAATCGGTCCACCATTTGCTGACAATGAGCGGTAATCTCATAACAAGTCATTCTGAGATTCTAGATTGCTAAATCAGTCAACTATTCCTTGATAATGAGCTACAATCTCATAAAAATCCATTCTAATGTTCTAGATCACTGAATCGGTCAATCATTTGGTTATAATGAGCTACAATCTTGTAACAAGCCGTTCTGAGGTTCTAGATCGCCGAATCGGTTAACTATTTGCTGATAATGAGCTAAAATCTCATAACAAGCAGTTGTGAGCTTCCAGATCGCCAATCAGTCAACCATTTGCTGACAATGAGCAGTAATCTCATAACAAGTCATTCTGAGATTCTAGATTGCCAAATCGATCAACTGTTCGCTGATAATGAGCTACAATCTCATAACAATCCATTCTAAGGTTCTAGATCACTGAATCGGTCAATCATTTGCTGATAATGAGCTACAATCTTGTAACAAGCCGTTCTAAGGTTGTACATCACCGAATCGGTCAACTATTTGCTGATAATGAGCTAAAATCTCATAACAAGCAGTTGTGAGCTTCCAGCTTGCCGAATCGGTCAACCGTTTGCTGACAATGCGCTATAATCTCATAACAAGTCATTCTAAGATTCTAGATTGCCGAATCGATCAACCGTTCACTGAGAATGAGCTACAATCTTGTAACAAGCCATTCTAAGGTTGTAGATCGCTGAATCAGTCAACCATTTGCTAATAATGAGATACAATCTCATAACAAGTTGTTCTGAGGTTCTAGATCCCCGAGTCGGTCAACTGTTTGCTGATAATGAGCTAGAATCTCAAAGCAAGTTATTCTGACATTCTAGATTGCCAAATCGGTCAACCAATAGCTGATAATGAGTTACAATCCCGTAACAAGCCATTCTAAGGTTCTAGATTATTGAATTAGTCAACCGTTTGCTGATAATGAGATATAATCTCATAACAAGCCAATTTGAGGTTCTAGATCACCAAATCGGTCAACCATTTGCTGATAATGAGCTAGAATCTCATAACAAGTAGTTGTGAGCTTCCAAATTGCCGAAACGGTCAACCATTTGCTGAGAATGAGCTGTAATCTTATAACAAGTCATTCTGAGATTCTAGATTGCCAATTCAGTCAACCACTCACTGATAATGAGCTACAATCTCATAACAAGCCATTCTAAGGTTCCACATCGCTGAATCGGTCAACCGTTTAATGATAATGAGCTACAATCTCATAAAAATCCATTCTGAGGTTCTAGATCACCGAATCAGTCAACCGTTTGCTGATAATGAGTTAGAATATCATAACAAGTAGTTGTGAGCTTCTAGATCACCGAATCGGTCAACCGTTTGTTGATAATGAGTTGTAATCTCATAACAAGTCATTCTGAGATTCTATATCACCGAATCGGTTAACCGTTCGCTAATAATGAGCTACGATCTCATAACAAGGCATTCTAAAGTTCAAGATCGCTGAATCTGTCAACCGTTTGCTGATAATGAGCTACAATCATGTAACAAGCCATTCTAAGGTTCTAGATCGCTGAATCAGTCAATTGTTTACTGATAATGAGCTAGAATCTCATAACAAGCAGTTGTGAGCTTCTAGATCACTGAATCTATCAATAGTTTGCTGACAATGAGCTATAATATCATAACAAGTCATTCTGAGATTCTAGATTGCCGAATCGGTCAACCATTCGCTGATAATGAGCTACAATCTCATAACAAGCCATTCTAAGGTTCCATATCACTGAATCAGTCAACCATTTGTTGATAATGAGCTATAATCTCGTAACAAGCCATTTTGATGTTCAGATCACTGAATCGGTCAACTGTTTATTGATAATGAGCTAGAATCTCATAACAAGCAGTTTTTAGCTTCCAGATCACCGAATCGGTCAATCATTTGTTGACAATGAGCTGTAATCTCATAACAAGTCATTCTGACATTCTAGATTGCCGAATCGGTCAACCGTTTGCTGGTAATGAGCTACAATGTTGTAACAAGCCATTCTAAGGTTCCACATCACTGAATCGGTCAACCGTTTGCTGATAATGAGCTATAATTTTTTAACAAGCCGTTCTAAGGTTCTAGATCACCCAATCAATCAATCATTTGCTGATAATGAGTTAGAATCTCATAACAAGCAGTTGTAAGCTTCCAGATTGCCAAATCGGTCAACCGTTTGCTGACAATGAGTTGTAATCTCATAATAAGTCATTATGAGATTCTAGATTGTATAATTGGTCAACCGTTTGACATAATGAGCTACAATCTCGTAACAAGCCATTCTAAGGTTCTAGATCACTAAATCAGTCAACCAATTGTTTATAATGAGCTACAATCTCGTAACAAGCCATTTTGAGGTTCTAAATCACAGAATCGGTCAACCTATATAGTTTGAAAATGGAAGCACTTCCATTTTGGACTTGTTTAGCCTTCTGAGTAAGGGGTTTGGGGTCATCAAAGGTTCCTTGACTGGGTTCCTGATCTTGACATGGCTTACCCCCCGATATGCTCTTCTTTTCACCACTTTCTAGCCTGATCTCTGCATTCTGAATGACAGACCTGTGATTCTGGGAACCAGGGATAGGGTTGACCTTTCTAGGATAGGGTTGACCTTTCTAGGACAGGGTCAACCTTTTCCCTGACCTAGGTCAGGGTCGACCTCGACCCTATCCTAGGGGTCAATTCCTGGGGTCCTCCAGTCTTGGATGTCATTCTTTGCGAAGAAAGTTTTTCCCACTTTTGGGTCGGCTGTTTCGGCCTCAAAAGCATGGATTCCTAAATTGCATTTAATATAGGTCCTTTCCTAGGGGCAAAGGCTTAAATGGGAATTTAACTATCCTATGTTGGCCTCCTTAGAAGATTTTACTATTTCACAATTGCTGATATTTTTCCGCAATCGCCCATACTGTGCCACACTTGACTGGTTTAATACCGTAATTGATTGCAGGCTTTCACAGTTATTCTATCCATTTTCTTGTCTCTGACTTCTGGTATTTTGCCACAATCGCCTGATCCATGCCGCAATTGCAAGAAGTTTACCACAATCAAAATTATTCTACCACATTTTTCTGATCTGTGCCGCAATCGACAACACTTTTCCACAGTTGCAAGTTAATTACCGTAATCGAAAACACTTTTCTGTAGTTGCAAGTTTATTACTGCAATCGATGAAAGATTACCGCAATTGCATGAAGATTGCCACAATCGTAGCAAATATTACAAATATCAGATCCAACTCTTCTATCCATCTTCTTTTTAATTGACATTCTTTTTTGTTTCTGTGTAGGATTGGATCAAAGTCATCAAGGATAGAGGAGGGTATGTTTTGGTAAGCACCATTTCATTTTTTCAAAGTTTCACATATTCTCATTTTTGTGAATAATCCTTTTTTGGTACTAACCTGTTTAAACAACACAAACTAAAAGGAATTCATTTGTCGATTTGGGTTTAAAAAGAACAGTGCTTGCAAAAACATATCACTCCTCATATTTTAGATTTGGGCTTAAAATTGACATGAGGATTAAAATTGAACAAAGGCAAAAAATATTTCAGTTTGGTGCTTTAAAATTTAACAAGCAATCAACACCTACTTTTTGGGCTTAAAATTGGATATTTGTGCTTGTATGGTGGTGTAGCTTAGTTCACATTTCAAAATTTGGAGCTTAATTGATTTACCTCGTGTCTTGAGTTTTGGGTGCACTTGCACAAACTGTTAGATTACAAACCTTTATACTTTTTTAGGAAGGCCTGTCCGGGGAATGCACTTCTTCCTCAGAGAACAATCTTAAACTGGTAATCCTTCTGATCAGTATATAAAGAAGGCGAGAGCCAAAGTTCCATCTTATCTAGCTAAGCTCGGGCGAGGTGTGTTGATGATAGTCTAGATTGGGTGAATATCCCTAAGGAGCCAGGATGATCAACTAGGCTCTTAAGTGAGTCACGCATGTACAAACTGATTGGAGAGACACCACGGACCCTTACTACAACCTTGATTAATTAGAGGCCAACCTATTTTACCTTCGAACAGATACCTTATTATAGTGCAAGGGGTTGCAGAATTTCCCCCCAATATTCCCAACATATGTGTTCCATGGTATTTGTGTAGTGAAAGAGATCTTCACTCCACGGCAACAATACCTGGAAACTGAAAAAACACGGGCACCTATGTCATGGA
Source organism: Thuja plicata (assembly GCA_018584345.1). Classification (NCBI taxonomy): domain Eukaryota; kingdom Viridiplantae; phylum Streptophyta; class Pinopsida; order Cupressales; family Cupressaceae; genus Thuja; species Thuja plicata. The sequence continues at coordinate 1,066,949 of MU224824.1, forward strand.
CCTTCGTGTCCTAGTAGCGTGACAATTGTTATGTGAGCTAACGGACATTCAAGCATTGGGCCTATAACATTGTATTCTGAAGCCAATTTGACCTAGATTAATCCGATTGCTCATTTTTGAGACCTTGTGATAACATTGCAACTTGAAAAAGTTGTAGAACATACACAATTTCAGTATTCACTCTTCAAAACATAGTGTCTATTATGCTTGTTCCTTTGATCAATTTCTGAAAACGCAAAACAAAACATTCAAACTGTCAAAACGAGTCAAACGTGTTAAAATCTAGGGTTGTCAACGTCAATTATATTACGAATCAGAAGCCTTGCATGTGATAAAACTACCATAATCGACCATTTATTTTATTGCAATTGATGAAATTGTACCACATTTTGACCATATATACTATATTCCTGTTCTGACCAAAAACTTTGAAAGAATCCTTCATTTGGTGTCCAAAACTAGTGTCTATCCTAGGAAAATGCAAAGAACATTGTGTGAATCTCTAAACATTTAAGATTACCCTTTCTCTGTAAAGCATGATTATTGTCTAAAAACATTGTTAGTTCGAAAGCTCAAACTCGAAGTATCTTGATCTCATCTTATCAAACATCATCATCTTTTTCAAATTGACTTTTTCCAAGACAAAGGTCGACAAATCCTATCTTTTATCATCACCACTTTGAGATCAAGTTATATCAAAATATGTCCTTAATATTACCTTTGTCCAAAACATAACTCGGACTTTGTCTTAGGAAGGATCCTCTTCTTTGTTTGCTTTATATCACTTGTTTTAGTTACAAAACCTAGACCGCACTATGTCTCAAACACCTCATGGAGGACCTTACACAAGGTCTATGGCTAGAGCTCAAGCAGACAACCGTTTCCCCACTTGGGAAATAGAGCAAGAGAACAATCCCTTCATGAACACTAGTTCTACTCTATTCATTGAACCACCCCGTGGGGCAACCTTTTTCCAAGACATCACAGAAAAAGAAATTGAAGATGTGGAACAAGATGCATACTCCACCAAAGTAGTTGACACTGTTGTAGAGAGGAACCCTGAATGTTACTTAGCCATGCTAATAAATAAGGGAGTCCAACTCTCATGCTATGCCTTCCATCCCACCAAACACCAATTATTTTGAAACTATGTCGCTACTGCAATCCATCCACACTAACCTTGGGATCAACACATCATGCCCGCAAGGATCCATCTCTGCAGGACCTATTTACGGTCAAGGCCAGCCCAAAGCTACATCTTTTCCCATTCTGACACCCATCCAACCTCTACAACAGCAACCCTAGCTTCAATTGCCTCACATCCAACCTCCACAACAACAACCCTAGCTTCAGTTGCCTCACATCCAACCTCAGCAATACCAACCCCAGTTTCAAACCCAACCTCAACAGCAACAATACCTACCCCAGCATTATCAACCCCAGTTTCAGTCACAATAGCAAACACATCATACCCCACCATGGACTAGTCATTTCCCTCCAGTCACCAATCACTCGGTGGGGAATAAATATCAAGTCCCTAGGATGAAATCATACGTTCCTACTCAAGGGACACAAAGGCGCAGCCTCATACCCACCATAGCACAAAGGAATGTCCACACGCATCAGCTGCAATATCAAACGGACATGCTAATGCAACAAATGCAAACCCTTCAAAACCAAATGATGGATATGCAAAATTAGGGGCAAACTAAATCATATACCGCAGAGGATTTATACCCATACCACTTTGACCATTCTCTTCAAATGTCTCCATTCCCAAACCACTTCTCAGTGCCAAAATTTGGCAAGTATAGGGGCAGCACCAACCCTATTGAGCATATACGAGAGTTCTTTGCTAGTTACATTGAAGTCGCTCATGATGAGACATATCTAATGAGACTGTTCCCACAAATTTTAGCCAGACCAGCAATGGAATGGTTCTCACATCTACCTCATGGCATTCAGTCTTGGGGAGAATTGGCTGAAAATTTCATAGCACACTTCCATCATAACATCAAGCGCAAGGTCAGCATCAAGTTCCTTTGTGATATTAAACAAAAAGATGGAGAGTCCTTTGTGAAATTCCTACAGAGATGGAGGAACATGGCAAACCGTATAACATATGACATGCCCGAACAAGAGTTGATAGTCATGTTTGGTGACAATCTAATCCCAGACATGTCATTTACAATAGAACTACATTTAGCTCTAAACTTCACACAACTCATCGAAAGAGGAGTTCGGTGAGAGAAGAACTTGGTCAAAAGAGGAATCCTTGCAGATCCTACACAAACAAAAAAAAATAAGAATGCAACATAAAAAGGTAAGTGGTGGAACAAGAACAAAAATGTCACTAGTGATGGTGTCATTGATGTAAAGATGGTCAACTACACGCAACCCAAGGTGCACCTGTGGAAAACCAAAACCCCACAGGGCCCAATCAACAAAAATACATCTAGAACCAACCTCCCCCTATACAAGCAGCCTCTATGTCAAACAATCAACAATAGAATCAACGCAAACCACGGTTTCAATTCCAACAAAGAGATTTCACACCATTGGGAGAGCCAATAGAGTCTGCTTTACGTAAGCTGATACAATCAAACACTATCACTCTCCCAATAATAAGAGACTTTGAACAAGAGGAAAATAGGCCAAGGTGGTATAATGACAAAGACTTCTGTGAGTTTCATCAGGTAAAGGGGCACAAAATAGCCAACTACTACCGATTGAAACATGCTATCCAAGATCTCATTGACACAAGGATCATTGATGTGACGAACACTCAAGATAAAAGCACAACTGGTCACACCATTTTTAATGATACCTTCCGTGATCACAACAAAGGAAAAGCCTCTGGGTCTAGTGGACAAACCAATAAAGTTAACTATACATATGCCAATAGTGATAATGTCATAAATTGCCTAAATCCT
>MU224824.1:1082393-1106316 GCA_018584345.1 Thuja plicata
CCGCCACAAGGACTTTACAAGCAAGGTGAATTTGAGTTTTTACTTTGTTATCTTTATGCAATTTCAATTATACATTAAGGTTAATTCCAAAACCGGGGTTTGACCAAGGCAAACCCCTCCCCCACAAAAAAGAAACCTTTCTTTTTGTAGGTACAGGTGCGGGACTATAGATCTGAGACCAGATCTGGATACCCTTTTCAGCTTTCTTTCAGACAACGCAAATAGGGACACTTTTAGATCTGTGCAGGACAGGGTTGGAAAAAGTGGTATAGGGTCAACCTTTTTCATAAGATGACATCGGAACAGAAAAAGATTTCTGAGTTTTGTTTGTCTCTACATTCTGGTTCAGGGTCAACTGTCAAATTTTGCAGAAACAGTCTACAAACCTCAGAAAATAGCAATCTTTAATCTGCAATTTTGTAATGTTAGTTCTTCTTCCTATCCCTTTTCAATTACTTTCATTAATCATATTTAATCAATCAATTTACAAAATTTAAGATCCCCTTTCTTATTCTCTTTCCAAATAGTTGATTCACTTGTGCATTGACCCTTCTTCTTGGGTTGATCAAATTGGATCTCCTATTTGTGTATTTGAGGGTGAAAGAAAGGAGCATCTTATCTTCCCCTAAACACAATTGCAATTAACACAATTCAATTAAACATAAAGTACGGTTAAGGGAATACAACACATCTTAAACATTCAAATCCAAATCCATAACAATATCAAATGCCTTTTCCTTCTTTACACAACCGTTTGTTGATAATAAGCTAGAATTTCATAAGAAGCAGTTGCGACCTTCCAGATCACCAAATCGGTCAACTGTTTGCTGACAATGAGCTGTAATCTCATAACAAGTTATTATGAGATTCTAGATTTCCAAATTGGTCAACCATTTGACACAATGAGCTACAATCTTGTAACAAGCCATTCTAAGGTTCTAGATCGCTAAATTGGTCAACCGTTTGCTGATAATGAGCTACAATCTCATAACAAGCTATTATGAGGTTCTAGATTGCCAAATCGGTCAACCATTTGCTGATAATGACCTACAATCTCATAACAAGTAGTTGTGAGCTTCTAGATCGTCGAATCGGTCAACTATTTGCTGACAATGAGCTGTAATCTCATAACAAGTCATTCTGAGATTCTAGATTGCCAAATCAGTCAACTGTTCACTGATAATGAGCTACAATCTTGTAACAAGCCATTCTAAGGTTCTAGATCACTGAATCGGTCAACCATTTACTGATAATGAGCTACAATCTTGTAACAAGCCGTTCTGTGATTCTAGATCACTGAATCGGTCAACTGTTTGTTGATTATGAGCTAGAATCTCATAACAAGTAGTTATGAGCTTCCAGATCGCCGAATCGGTCAACTGTTTGCTAACAATGACCTGTAATCTCATAATAAGTCATTCTAAGATTCTAGATTTCCGAAATGGTCAACCATTCACTGATAAAGAGCTACAATCTTGTAACAAGCCATTCTAAGGTTCTAGATCGCCGAATCAGTCAACTGTTTGTTGATAATCAGCTAGAATCTCATAACAAGTAGTTGTGAGCTTCCAAATTAGTGAATCAGTCAACCATTTACTGACAATGAGCTGTAATCTCATAACAAGTCATTCTGAGATTCTAGATTGCCGAATCAGTGAACTGTTCACTAATAATGAGCTACAATCTTGTAACTAGCCATTCTAAGGTTCTAGATCGTTGAATCAGCCAACCGTTTGCTGATAATGAGCTACAATCTCGTAACAAGAAGTTTTGAGGTTCTAGATCATTGAATCGGTCAACTATTTAATGATAATGAGTTAGAATCTCATAACAAGAAGTTGTGAGCTTCTAGATCACTGAATCGGTCAACCGTTTGCTGATAATGAGCCAGAATCTCATAACAAGCAATTGTGAGCTTCTAGATCGCCGAATCGGTCAACCGTTTGCTGACAATGAGCTGTAATCTCATAATAAGTCATTTTGAGATTCTAGATCGCCGAATCGGTCAACTATTCACTGGTAATGAGCTACAATCTTATAAAAAGTCATTCTAAGGTTCCACATCACTTAATCGGTTAATCATTTGCTGATAATGAGCTACAATCTTGTAACAAGCCATTCTGAGGTTGTAGATCGCCAAATCGGTCAACCGTTTATTGATAATGAGCTAGAATCTCATAACAAGCACTTTTGAGCTTCCAGATTGCCAAATCAGTCCACCATTTGCTGACAATGAGCTGTAATCTCATAACAAGTCATTCTGAGATTTTAGATTGCTGAATCGATTGTTTGCTGATAATGAGGTACAATCTCATAACAAGCCATTCTGAGGTTCTAGATCACCAAATCGGTCAACAATTTGCTGACAATGAGCTAGAATATCATAACAAGTAGTTGTGATCTTCCAGATCACCGAATCAGTCAACCGTTTACTGACGATGAGCTGTAATATCATAACAAGTCATTCTAAGATTCTAGATTGTCGAATCTGTCAACCATTCGCTGACAATAAGCTACAATCTGGTAACAAGGCATTCTAAGGTTTGACATCACTGAATCGGTCAATCGTTTGCTGATAATGAGCTAAAATCTCATAACAAGCCGTTTTGAGGTTCAGATTGCCAAATCGGTCAACCATTTGTTGATAATGAGCTAGAATCTCATAACAAGCAGTTGCGAGCTTCCAGAATGCCGAATCGGTCAACCATTTGCTAACAATGAGTTATAATCTCATAAAGTCATTTTGAGATTCTAGATTGCCGAATTGGTCAACCATTCATTGGTAATGAGCTACAATATCGTAACAAGTCATTCTAAGGTTATACATCACTGAATCGATCAACCGTTTGCTGATAATGAGCTACAATCTTGTAACAAGCCGTTCTAAGGTTCTAAATCGATGAATCGGTCAACCGTTTGCTGATAAGTAGCTAGAATCTCATAACAAGCAGTTGTAAGCTTCCAGATTGCCGTATCAGTCAACAATTTGCTAACAATGAGCTGTAATCTCATAACAATTCATTTTGAGATTCTAGATTTCTGAATCGGTCAACCGTTTGAGATAATGAGCGATAATCTCGTAACAAGCAATTCTAAGGTTCTATATCGCTGAATCGGTCAATCGTTTGTTGATAATGAGCTACAATCTTGGAACAAGCCATTCTCAGGTTCTAGATCACCAAATCGGTCAACCATTTGCTGATAATGAGCTAGACTCTTGTAACAAGCAGTTGTGAGCTTTCGGGTCACCAAATCGGTCAACCATTTGTTGTCAATAAGCTGTAATCTCATAACAAGTCATTCTGAGATTCTAGATTGCCAAATCGGTCAACCATTTTACACAATAAGCTACATTCTCATAACAAGCCATTCTAAGTTTCTAGATCACTGAATCGGTCAACTATTTACTGATAATGAGCTACAATCTCATAACAAGTCATTCTAAGGTTCTATATCGCTAAATTGGTCAACCATTTGCTAATAATGAGCTAGAATCTCATAACAAGTAGTTGTGAGCTTCCAGATCACCAAATCGGTCAACCATTTGCTGACAATGAGATGTAATCTCATAACAAGTCATTCTGAGATTCTGAATTGCCGAATCGATCAACCATTTGCTGATAATGAGCTAGAATCTCATAACAAATAGTTGCGAGCTTCCAGATCACCAAATTGGTCAACCATTTGTTTTCAATAAGCTGTAATCTCATAACAAGTCATTCTAAGATCCTAGATTGCCGAATCGGTCAACTGTATGACACAATGAGCTACAATCTTGTAATAAGCCATTCTAGGGTTCTAGATCGCTAAATCGGTCAACCATTTGCTAATAATGAGCTACAATCTCATAACAAGCCATTCTGATGTTCTAAATCCCTGAATCGGTCAACCATTTGCTGATAATGAGCTAGAATACCATAACAAGCAGTTATGTGCTTCCAGATCGCCGAATCGGTCAACTGTTTGCTGACAATGAGCTATAATCTCATAACAAGTCATTCTGAGATTCTAGATTGCTGAATCGGCCAACCATTCACTGATAATAAGCTACAATCTCGTAACAAGCCATTCTAGTGTTCTAGATCACTGAATTAGTCAACCGTTTGCTGATCATGAGCTAGAATCTCATAATAACCAGTTGTAAGCTTCTAGATCGCCGATTCAATAAACCGTTTACTGACAATGAGTTGTAATCTCATGACAAGTCATTCTGAGATTCTGGATTGCTGAATTGGTCAATCGTTCACTGATAATGAGCTACAATCTCATAATAAGTCATTCTAAGGTTCCACATCACTGAATCGGTCAACCATTTGCTAATAATGAGGTACAATATCGTAACAAGCTGTGCTGAGGTTCTAGATCGCCGAATCAATCAATCATTTGCTGATAATGAGCCAGAATCTCATAACAAGTAGTTGTGAGCTTCTAGATCACCAAATCAGTCAACTGTCTACTGATAATGAGCTGTAATCTCATAACAAGTCATTCTTAGATTCTAGACCATTGAATTGGTCGATCATTTGATGATAATGAGCTATAATCTTGTAACAAGCCATTCTAAGGTTCTAGATCGCTGAATCAGTCAACCGTTTGTTGATAATGAGCTACAATCTTGTAACAAGTAATTCTGAGGTTCTAGATCACCGAATCAATCAACTATTTGCTAATAATGAGCTAGAATCTCATAACAAGCAGTTGTGAGCTTCCACATCACTAAATTGATCAACTGTTTCATGACAATGAGTTGTAATCTCATAACAAGTTATTCTAAGATTCTAGATTGCTGAATCATTCAACCGTTTCTGATAATGAGCTACAATCTTGTAACAAGCCATTCTTAGGTTTTAGATCATTGAATTAGTCAACCATTTGCTAATAATGAGTTACAATCTTATAACAAGCCATTCTAAGGTTCTAGAGTGTGGAATCATTCAACCGTTTGCTGATAATGAGCTAGAATCTCATAAAAACCAGTTGTGAGCTTCCAGATCACCGAATAGGTCAACCATTTGCTAATAATGAGCTGTAATCTCATAACAAGTCATTGTGAGATTCAAGATTGCCAAATTTGTCAATCATTTGCTGATAATGAGCTACAATCTTGTAATAAGCCATTCTAAGGTTCCACATTGCTAAATCAGTCAACTGTTTGTTGATATTGAGCTATAATCTCATAACAAGCCATTCTGAGGTTCTAGATCATTGAATCGGTCAACCGTTTGCTGCTAATGAGCTAGAATCTCATAAAAATTAGTTGTGAGCTTCTAGATCATCAAATCCATCAACCATTTGCTGACAATGAGCTGTAATCTCATAACAAGTCATTCTGAGATTATAGATCACCGAATCGGTCAACCGTTCACTGATAATGAGCTACAATCTCATAACAAGCCATTATAAGGTTTTAGATTGCTAAATTGCTCAACCATTTGCTAATAATGAGCTACAATCTTGTAACAAGTTGTTCTGAGGTTCTAGATCGCTGAGTCGGTCAACCGTCTGTAGATAAAGAGCTAGAATCTCATAACAAGTAGTTGTGAGCTTCCAGATCACTGAATCGGTCAAGCGTTTGTTGATAATGAGCTTTAATATCATAACAAGTCATTCTGAGATTCTAGATTGTCGAATCTTGTCAACTATTCGCTGATAATGAGCTACAATCTCGTAACAAGCCATTCTAAGGTTCTAGATCATTGAATCAGTCAACCGTTTGCTGATAATGAGCTACAATCTCGTAACAAGCTATTTTGAGGTTCTAGACCGCCAAATCGGTCAACCATTTGCTGATGATGAGTTAGAATCTCATAATAAGCAGTTGTGAGCTTCTAGATCACCGAATCGGTCAACTGTTTGCTGACAATGAGCTGAAATCTCATAACAAGTCATTTTGAGATTCTAAATTGCTGAATTGGTCAACCATTCACTGATAATGAGCTACAATCTTGTAACAAGGCATTCTAAGGTTCTAGATCACTGAATCGGTCAACTATTTGGTGATAATGAGCTATAATCTTGTAACAAGCCATTCTGAGGTTTTAGATTGTTGAATCGGTCAACCATTTGCTTATAATGAGCTAGAATCTCATAACAAGCAGTTGTGAGCTTCCAGATCACCGAATCGGTCAACTATTTGCTGACAATGACCTATAATCTTATAACAAGTCATTCTAAGATTCCAAATTTCTGAATCGGTCAACCATTCACTGGTAATGAGCTACAATCTTATAACAAGCCATTCTAAGGTTCTAGATCACTGAATCTGTCAACCGTTTGCTGATAATGACCTATAATCTCATAACAACCCATTTTGAGGTTTTAGATTGCTGAATTGGTCAACCATTTGCTGATAATGAGCTAGAATCTCATAACAAGCAGTTGTGAGCTTCCAGATCGCTGAATTGGTCAATCATTTTCTCACAATGAGTTGTAATCTCATAACAAGTCATTCCAAAATTTTAGATTGTTGAATCGATCAATCGTTCACTGATAATGATCTACAATCTCATAACAAGCCATTGTAAGGTTCTAGATTGCTGAATTGGTCAACCGTTTGCTGATAATGAGCTACAATCTTGTAACAAGTTGTTCTGAGGTTCTAGATCACTGAATTGGTCAACCATTTACTGATAATGAGCTAGATACTCATAACAAATAGTTGTGAGCTTCCAGATCAATGAATCAGTCAACCGTTTGTTGACAATGAGCTATAATCTCATAACAAGTCATTCTGAGATTCTAGATTGCCGAATCAATCAACTGTTTGACATAATGAGCTACATTCTCATAACAAGCTTTTTAAGGTTCTAGATCACTGAATCGGTCAACTGTTTGCTGATAATGAGCTACAATCTCGTAACAAGCTGATTTGAGGTTCTAGATCAATGAATCTGTCAACCATTTGCTGATAATGAGCTAGAATCTCATAACATGCAGTTGTGAGCTTCCAAATCGCCGAATCGGTCAACTATTTGCTGATAATGAGCTGTAATCTCATAACAAGTCATTCTGAGATTCTAAATTACCAAATCGACCAATCATTTGACACAATGAGCTACAATCTCATAACAAGCCATTCTAAGGGTCTAGATCACTGAATCGGTCAACCATTTGCTGATAATGAGCTACAATCTCATAACAAGCCATTCTAAGCTTCTAGATCACCGAATCAGTTAATCATTTACTGATAATGAGCTAGAATCTCATAACAAGCAGTTGTGAGCTTCTAGATCACTGAATCGGTCAACCATTTGCTGACAATGAGCTATAATCTCATAACAAGTCATTTTGAGATTCTAGATTGCCAATTCGGTCAACCGTTTGACACAATGAGCTACAATCTCATAACAAGCCATTCTAAGGTTCTAGATTGCGGAATTGGTCAACCGTTTGTTGATAATGAGCTACAATCTCATAACAAGCCATTCTAAGGTTCTAGATCACTGAATTGGTCAACTATTTGCTGATAATAAGCTAGAATCTTGTAACAAGCAGTTGTGAGCTTCCAGATTGCCGAATTGGTCAACTGTTTGATGAAAATGAGCTATAATCTTATAACAAGTCATTATGAGATTCTAGATTGCCAAATCGGTCCACTGTTTGACACAATGAGCTACAATCTCATAACAAGCCATTCTAAGGTTCTAGATCACTGAATCGGTCAACCGTTCACTAATAATGAGCTACAATCTTGTAACAAGCCATTCTGAGGTTCTATATCACCGAATCGGTCAACCGTTTGCTGATAATAAGCTAGAATCTCATAACAAGTAGTTGTGAGCTTCTAGATCGCTGAATCAGTCAACCGCTTGCTGACAATGTGCTGTAATCTCATAACAAGTCATTCTGAGATTCTAGATCGCCGACTCGGTCAACCATTCACTAACGATGAGCTACAATCTTGTAACAAGCCATTCTAAGGTTCTAGATCACTAAATCGGTCAACCATTTATTGATAATGAGCTACAATCATGTAACAAGCCACTTTGAGATTCTAGATCTCTGAATCGGTCAATGATTTACTGATAATGAGCTAGAATCTCATAACAAGCAGTTGTGAGCTCTCAAATCACCAAATTGGTCAATCGTTTGCTAACAATGAGCTGTAATCTCATAACAAGTCATTCTGAGATTCTAGATCACTAAATCGGTCAACCTTTCACTGATAATGAGCTACAATCTCCTAACAAGCCATTAGATTGCTGAATCAACCAACCGTTTGGTGATAATGAGCTATAATCTCGTAACAAGCCATTCTAAGGTTTTAGAATGCTGAATCGGTCAATCATTTGGTGATAATAAGCCAGAATCTCATAACAAGCAGTTGTGAGCTTCTAGATCGCCGAATCAGTCAACTATTTGCTTACAATGAGCTATAATCTCATAACAAGTCATTCTAGGATTTTAGATCGCCAAATCGGTCTACCATTCGCTAATAATGAGCTACAATCTCGTAACAAGCCATTCTAAGGTTCTAGATCACTGAATTGGTCAACTATTTGTTGATAATGAGCTACAATCTTGTAACAAGCCATTCTGAGGTTCTACATCATCAAATTAGTTTATCATTTGTGCATAATAAGCTAGAATCTCATAACAAGTAGTTATGAGCTTCCAGATAACCAAATCGGTCAATCATTTGCTTACAATGAGCTATAATCTCATAAAAAGTCATTTTGAGATTCTAGATCTCTGAATCAGTCAATTGTTCACTGATAATGAGCTATAATCTTGTAACAAGCCATTCGAAGGTTTCACATCACTGAATCGGTCAACCGTTTGCTGATAATAAGCTATAATCTTGTAACAAGCCGTTCTAAGGTTGTAGATCACCGAATCGGTCAACCGTTCGCTGATAATGAGCTAGAATCTCATAACAAGAAGTTGTGAGATTATAGATCATTTAATTGGTCAACCATTTGCTGACAATGAGCTGTAATCTCATAACAAGTCATCCTGAGATTCTAGAGCACCGAATTGGTCAACCTTTCGCTAATAATGAGCTACAATCTCATAAAAAGCCATTCTAAGGTTCCACATCACTGAATCAGTCAATCATTTGGTGATAATGAGCTGTAATCTTGTAACAAGCCATTTTAAGGTTCTAGATCACCGAATTAGTGAACCGTTCACTATTAATGATCTAGAATCTTATAACAAGTAGTTGTGAGCTTCTAGATCACCGAATCGGTTGACCGTTTGTTGACATTGAGCTGTAGTCTCATAACAAGTCATTTTGAGATTCTAGATCATTGAATCAGTCAACCATTCGCTAACAATGAGCTACAATCTTGTAACAAGCCATTCTAAGGTTCTAGATCGCTGAATCGATCAACCGTTTGCTGATAATGAGCTACAATTTGGTAATAAGCCGTTCTGAGGTTCTAAATAGCTGAATCAGACAACCGTTTGCTGATAATGAGCTAAAATCTCATAACAAGCAGTTGTGAGCTTCTAGATCAGCAAATCAGACAACCATTTGCTGACAATGAGTTGTAATCTCATAACAAGTTATTTTGAGATTCTAGATCGCTGAATCAATCAACCATTCACTAATAATGAGGTACAATCTTGTAACAAGCCATTCTAAGGTTCTAGATTGTTGAATCACTCAACCGTTTGCTAATAATGAGCAACAATGTCGTAACAAGCCATTCTAAGGTTCTAGATCGTTGAATCAGTCAACCATTTGCTAATAATGAGCTACAATCTCATAACAAGTAGTTGTGAGCTTCTAGATCACCGAATCGGTCAACTTTTGTTGACAATGAGCTGTAATCTTATAACAAGTCATTCTAAGATTCTAGATCACCAAATCGGTCAACCATTCACTGATAATGAGCTACAATCTTGTAACAAGCCATTCTAAGGTTTCACATCACCGAATCGGTCAACCATTTGCTAATAATGATCTTTAATCTTGTAACAAGCCATTCTGAGGTCCTAGATCACCAAATCAGTCAACTGTTCACTGATAATGAGCTAGAATCTCACAATAAGTAGTTGTGAGCTTCTAGATCGTGTAATTGGTCAATCATTTGCTGACAATGAGCTATAATCTGATAACAAGTTAGTCTGAGATTCTAGATCACCGAATCAGTCAGTCATTCCCTAATAATGAGCTACAATCTCATAACAAGCCATACTAAGGTTCTAGATCACTGAATCGGTCAACCATTTGCTGATAATGAGCTATAATCTTGTAACAAGCCATTCTAAGGTTCTAGATCACTGAATCAGTCAACTGTTTACTGATAATGAGCTAGAATCTCATAACAAGCAGTTGTGAGCTTTCATATCACTGAATCGGTCAACCGTTTGCTGACAATGATTTGTAATCTCATAACAAGTCATTATGAGATTTTGGATCACCAAATCGGTCAATCGTTCACTGATAATGAGCTACAATCTCATAACAATCCATTCTAAGGTTCCACATTGCCAAATCAGTCAACTGGTTGTTGATAATGATTTGTAATCTCGTAACAAGCCATTTTGAGGTTCTAGATCACTGAATCAGTCAACCTCATTCTGAGATTCTAGATCACCAAATCAGTCAACCATTTGCTAATAATGAGCTACAATCTCAAAACAAGCCATACTAAGGTTCTAGATCACTGAATCGGTCAACTGTTTGCTGATAATGAGCTACAATCTCGTAACAAGCCATTCTGAGGTTCTAGATCACCAAATCGATCAACTGTTTACTGATAATGAGCTAGAATCTCATAACTAGCAGTTGTGAGCTTCTAGATCACTGAATTGGTCAACCATTTGCTGACAATGATCTGTAATCTCATAACAAGTCATTCTGAGATTCTAGATCACTAAATTGGTCAACCATTTAGTGATAATGAGCTACAATCTTGTAACAAGTCATTCTAAGATTCCACATTGCTAAATCACTCAATCATTTGCTGATAATGAGCTGTAATATAGTAACAAGCCATTCTAAGGTTCTAGATCAACAAATCAGTCAATCATTCATTGATAATGAGCTAGAATATCATAACAAGTAGTTGTGAGCTTTTAGATCTCCAAATCGGTCAACTTTTTGCTGACAATGAGCTATAATCTCATAACAAGTCATTCTGAGATTCTAGATCGCGGAATAGGTCAATCATTCACTAACAATGACCTATAATCTCGTAACAAGCCATTCTAAGGTTCTAGATCATTGAATCAGTCAACAGTTTACTGATAATGAGCTACAATCTTGTAACAAGCTATTTTGAGGTTCTAGATTGCCAAATCGGTCAACTGTTTGTTGATAATGAGATAGAATCTCATAACAAGCAGTTGTGAGCTTCTAGATCGCCGAATCGGTCAATTGTTGGCTAACAATGGGCTATAATCTCATAACAAGTCATTCTGAGATTCTAGATTGCTGAATCGGTCAACCATTTGTTGATAATGAGCTACAATCTCGTAATAAGCCATTCTAAGGTTCCACATCGCCAAATTAGTCAACTATTTGTTGATAATGAGCTATAATCTCATAACAAGTCATTCTGAGGTTCTAGATCACCAAATTAGTCAACCGTTCACTGATAATGAGCTAGAATCTCATAACAAGCAAATCTGAGCTTCTAAATCACTGAATCTGTCAACCATTTACTGACAATGAGCTATAATCTCATAATAAGTCATTCTAAAATTCTAGATCGCTAAACTGGTCAACCATTCACTGACAATGAGCTACAATCTCATAACAAGTCATTCTAAGGTTCTAGATCACTGAATTAGTCAACTGTTTGTTGAAAATGAGTTACAATCTTGTAACAAGCCATTTTGAGGTTCGAGATTGCCAAATCGGTGAACCATTTGCTTATTATGAGCTAGAATCTCATAACAAGCAGTTGTGAGCTTCTAGATCGCCGAATCGGTCAACCATTTACAGACTGAGTTGTAATCTCCTAACATGTCATTCTGAGATTCTAGATCACTGAATCGGTTAACCCTTCGCCGATAATGAGCTAGAATCTCGTAACAAGTCATTCTAAGGTTCTAGATCATTGAGTCAGTCAACTGTTTACTAATAATGAGCTACAATCTTGTAACAAGCCATTCTAAGGTTCTAGATGGCTGAATTGGTCAACTATTTGTTGATAATGAGCCAGAATCTCATAAAAAGTAGTTGTGAGCTTCTAGATCGCTGAAACCATCTACCGTTTGCTGACAATGAGCTGTAATCTCATAACAAGTCATTCTGAGATTTTATATCACTGAATCGGTCAACCATTTGCTGATAATGAGCTACAATCTTGTAACAATCTATTCTAAGGTTCTAGATCATTGAATCAGATAATCGTGTGCTGATAATGAGCTAAAATCTCATAACAAGCCATTCTAAGGTTCTAGATCACCAAATTGGTCAACCGTTTGCTGACAATGAGCTATAATCTCATAACAAGTCATTCTGAGATTCTAGATTGCTGAATCGGTCAATCTTTCTCTTATAATGAGCTACAATCTCATAACAAGCCATTAGATTGCTGAATCAATCAAACGTTTGCTGACAATGAGCTACAATCTCGTAAGAAGCCATTCTGAGGTTCTAGATTGCCGAATTGGTCAATCATTTGTTGATAATGACCTAGAATCTCATAACAAGTAGTTATGAGATTCTAGATTGCTGAATCGATCAACCGTTTGCTGACAATGAGCTGTAATCTCATAACAAGTCATTCTAAGATTTTAGACCATTGAATCGGTCAATCATTCACTGATAATGAGCTACAATCTTGTAACAAGCCATTCTAAGATTCTAAATCATTGAATCAGTCAATGGTTTGTTGATAATAAGCTACAATCTTGTAACAAGCTATTCTGAGGTTCTAGATCACCGAATCGGTCAACCGTTTACATATAATAAGCTAGAATCTCAGAAGAAGCTATGGTGAGCTTTCATATCGCTGAATCAGTCAACCATTTGTTGACAATGAGCTATAATCTCATAACAAGTCATTATGAGATTCTAGATTGCTGAATCGGTCAACCATTCACTGATAATGAGCTACAATCTCATAACAAGCCATTCTAAGGTTCTAGATTGCTGAATCGGTCAACTATTTGTTAATAATGAGATACAATCTTTTAACAAGCCTTTTTGAGGTTCTAGATCGCCGAATCGGTCAACTGTTTGCTGATAATGAGCTAGAATATCATAACAGGCAGTTGTGAGCTTCTAGATCATCGAATCAGTCTACCATTTTTTGACAATGAGTTGTAATCTTATAACAAGTCATTCTGAGATTCTAGATTGCTGAATCAGTCAACCGTTCACTGATAATGAGCTACAATCTGGTAACAAGCCATTCTAAGATTCCACATCGCTAAATTAGTTAATCATTTACTGATAATGAGCTACAATCTCGTAACAAGCCATTATGAGGTTCTAGATCTCAGAATCGGTCAACCGTTTGCTGATAATGAGCTAGAATCTCATAACAAGCAGTTGTGAGCTTCCAGATCACCAAATCAGTGAACTATTTGCTGATAATGAGCTGTAATCTCATAACAAGTCATTCAGAGATTCTAGATCGCTGAATCGGTCAATCGTTCATCGATAATGAGCTATAATCTTGTAATAAGCCATTCTAAGATTCTAGATTGCTGAATCGGTCAACCGTTTGCTGATAATGAGATACAATCTCATAATAAGCTATTCTGAAGTTCTAGATCACCAAATTGGTCAACCATCTGCTAATAATGAGCTAGAATCTCATAACAAGCAGTTGTGAACTTCTAGATCACTGAATCGGTCAACCGTTTGCTAACAATGAGCTGTAATCTCATAACAAGTCATTCTGACATTCTAGATTGCTGAATCGGTCAACCATTCACTGATAATGAGCTACAATCTTATAACAAGCCATTCTAAGGTTCTAGATCACTCAATCGGTCAACTATTTGCTGATAATGAGCTACAATCTTGTAACAAGCCATTTTGAGGTTCTAGATCACTGATTCAGTCAACCGTTTGCTGATAATGAGCTACAATCTCATAACAAGTAGTTGTGAGCTTCTAGATCACCGAATTGGTCAAATATTTGCTGACAATGAGCTGTAATCTCATAACAAGTCATTTTGAGATTCTAAATTGCCAAATTTGTCAACCGTTAGCTAATAATGAGCTACAATCTCATAAAAAGCCATTCTAAGGTTCTAGATCACTGAATCGGTCAACCATTTGCTTATAATGAGCTACAATCTTGTAACAAGCCATTCTAAGGTTCTAGATCACCGAATCGGTTAACCATTTGCTGATAATGAGCTAGAATCTCATAACAAGCAGTTGTGAGCTTCTAAATCACCGAATCAGTCAACCATTTGCTGACAATGAGCTATAATCACATAACAAGTCATTCTAAGATTCTACATTGCTGAATCAGTCAACCATTCATTGATAATGATCTACAATCTCGTAACAAGCCATTCTAAGGTTCTAAATTTCTGAATCGGTCAACCGTTTGCTGATAATGAGCTACAATCTTGTAATAAGCTATTCTGAGGTTCTAGATTGCCAAATAGGTCAACTATTTGCTGATAATGAGCTAGAATCTCATAACAAGCAGTTGTGAGATTTTAGATCACCGAATTGGTCAAGTGTTTGTTGACAATGAGCTGTAATCTCATAACAAGTCATTCTAAGATTTTAGATCACTGAATTGGTCAACTGTTCACTGATAATGAGCTACAATCTTATAACAATCCATTCTAAGGTTCCACATCACTTAATCGATCAACCATTTGCTGATAATGAGCTACAATCTTGTAACAAGTTGCTCTGAGGTTGTAGATCACTAAATCGGTCAACCATTTCTTGATAATGAGCTAGAATCTCATAACAAGCAGTCGTGAGCTTCTAGATGGTCAAATCAGTCAACCATTTGCTGATAAAGAGCTGTAATCTCATAACAAGTTATTCTAATATTCTAGATTGCCAAATCAGTCAACTGTTCGCTGATAATGAGCTACAATCTCATAACAAGCCATTCTAGGGTTCTAGAATGTTGAATTGGTCAATCATTTGCTGATAATGAGCTACAATCTCATAACAAGCCATTCTGAGGTTCTAGATCACCGAATCGGTCAACCATATGTTGATAATGAGCTAGAATCTCATAACAAGCAGTTGTGAGCTTCCAAATCACTGAATTGGTCAATCATTTGCTGATAATCAGCTGTAATCTCATAACAAGTCATTCTAATATTCTAGATTGCCGAATCAGTCAATTATTCACTAATAATGAGCTACAATATTGTAACAAGCTATTCTAAGGTTCTATATTGCTGAATCGGTCAACCGTTTGTTGATAAATGAGCTACAATCTCGTAATAAGCCATTCTGAGGTTCTAGATCACCGAATCGGTCAATCATTTACTGATAATGAGCTAGATACTCATAACAAGCAGTTGTGAGCTTCTAGATCGCCAAATTGGTCAACTGTTTGCTGACAATGAGCTATAATCTCATAACAAGTCATTCTAAGATTTTAGATTGCCGAATCGGTCAACTGTTTGACATAATGAGCTACAATATCATAACAAGCCATTCTAAGGTTCTAGATCGCTGAATTGGTCAACCATTTGATGATAATGAGCTACAATCTCGTAACAAGCTATTCTGAGGTTTTGGTTCACCGAATCGGTCAACTATTTGCTGATAATGAGCTAGAATCTCATAAGAAGCAGTTGTGAGCTTACAGATCACCGAATCGGTCAACTGTTTGCTGATAATGAGATGTAATCTCATAACAAGTCATTCTAAGATTTTAGATTGCCCAATCGGTCAACCGTTTGACACAATGAGCTATAATCTCGTAACAAGCTATTCTAAGGTTCTAGATCGCTGAATCGGTCAACCATTTGCTGATAATGAGCTACAATCTTGTAACAAGTCGATCTGAGGTTCTAGATCACCAAATCGATCAATTGTTTGTTGATAATGAGCTAGAATCTCATAACAAATAGTTGCAAGCTTCTAGATCGCTGAATCGGTCAACTGTTTGCTGAGAATGAGTTGTAATCTCATAACAAGTCATTCTATGATTCTAGATTGCCAAATCGGTCAACCATTTGACACAATGAGCTACAATCTCGTAAAAAGCTATTATAAGGTTCTAGATCACTGAATCGGTCAACTGTTTGTTGATAATGAGCTACAATCTCATAACAAGCCATTCTAAGGTTCTAGATCGCCGAATCGGTTAACCATTTGCTGATAATGAGCTAGAATATCATAACAAGCAGTTGTAAGCTTCTAGATTGCTGAATCGGTCAACCATTTGTTGACAATGAACTATAATCTCATAACAAGTCATTCTGAGATTCTGGATTGTCGAATCAGTCAACCATTTGACACAATGAGCTACAATCTCATAACAAGCTATTCTAAGGTTCTACATCACTGAATCGGTCAACCATTTGTTGATAATGAGCTACAATCTTGTAACAAGGTGTTCTGAGGTTTTAGATCGCCGAATCGGTCAACCATTTGCTTATAATGAACTAGAATCTCATAACAAGTAGTTGTGAGCTTCTAGATTGCTGAATCTGCCAGTCATTTATTGACAATGAGCTGTAATCTCATAATAACTCATTCTGAGATTCTAGATTGTCAAATCGGTCAACCATTTGACACAATGAGCTACAATCGGTCAAATCGGTCAACTATTTTATGATAATGAGCTACAATCTTGTAATAAGCCATTCTACTATTTTAGATCATTGAATAGGTCAACCATTTGCTGATAATGAGCTACAATCTTGTAACAATCCATTCTAAGGTTCTAGATCCCCAAATTGGTCAACCGTTTGCTGATAATGAGCTAGAATCTCATAACAAGTAGTTGTGAGCTTTTAGATTGCTGAATCATTCAACCGTTTGCTGACAATGAGCTGTAATCTCATAACAAGTCATTATGAGATTTGAGATTGCCAAATTGGTCAACCATTCATTGATAATAAGGTATAATCTCGTAACAAGCCATTCTAAGGTTCTAGATTGCAAGATCAGTCAACTATTTGCTGATAATGAGCTACAATCTCATAACAATCTATTTTGAGGTTCTAGATCACCGAATCGGGCAATTGTTTCCTGATAATGAGCTAGAATCTCATAACAAGTAGTTGTGAGCTTCTAGATCGCTGAATCGGTCAACCGTTTGTTAACAATAAGCTATAATCTCATAACAAGTCATTCTGAGATTCTAGATTGCTGAATCGATCAACCGTTTGCTAATAATGAGCTACAATCTCATAACAAGTCATTCTAAGGTTCTACATCACTGAATCGGTCAATCATTTGCTGATAATGAACAAAATCCTAACAAGCTATTCTAAAGTTCTAGATCGCTGAATCGGTCAACCACTTGCTGATAATGAGCTAGAATCTCATAACAAGAAGTTGTGAGTTTTGAGATCGCTAAATTGGTCAACTGTTTGCCGACAATGAGCTGTAATCTCATAATAAGTCATTCTGAGATTCTAGACCATCAAATCGGTCAATCGATAATGAGCTACAATCTCATAACAAGCCATTCTAAGGTTCTAGATCACTGAATCAGTCAACCGATTGCTGATAATGAGCTACAATCTTGTAATAAGCTATTTTGAGGTTATAGATAGCCAAATCGATCAACCGTTTATTGATAATGAGCTAGAATCTCATAACAAGCAGTTGTGAGCTTCCACATTGCTAAATCGGTCAACTGTTTGCTGATAATAAGCTATAATCTCATCACATGTCATTATGAGATTCTAGATTGCTGAATCGGTCAACCATTCTCTGATAATGAGTTACAATCTTGTAACAAGCCATTCTAAGGTTCTAGATCGCTGAATTGGTCAACCGTTTGCTGATAATGAGCTACAATCTTGCAACAAGCCATTCTAAGGTTCTAGATCACTGAATCGGTCAACCATATACTGATAATGAGCTAGAATCTCATAACAAGCAGTTGTGAGCTTCTAGATCATCAAATCGGTCAATCATTTACTGTCAATGAGTTGTAATCTCATAACAAGTCATTTTGAGACTCTGGATTGCCAAATCGGTCAACCATTTGCTGATAATAAGCTATAATCTCATAACAAGCCATTCTAAGGTTCCACATCACTAAATCGGTCAACCATTTGCTGATAATGAGCTACAATCTCGTAACAAGCTATTCTGAGGTTCTAGATCACTGAATCGGTCAACCATTTGTTGATAATGAGCTACAATCTCATAACAAGCAGTTGTGAGCTTCCAGATTGCCAAATCGGTCAACCGTTTGCTGATAATGAGCAGTAATCTCATAACAAGTCATTTTGAGATTCTAAATTGCTGAATTGGTCAACCATTCGCTGATAATGAGCTATAATCGGTCAATCGGTCAACTCGGTCAACTATTTGCTGACAATGAGTTGTAATCTCAAAACAAGTCATTCTGAGATTCTAGATTGTTGAATCGATCAACCGTTTCCTAATAATGATCTACAATCTTGTAACAAGCCATTCTAAGGTTCTAGATTGTCGAATCGATCAACCATTTTCTGATAATGAGCTACAATCTTGTAATAAGCCATTCTAAGGTTCTAGATCACCGAATCGGTCAACCGTTTGGTGATAATGAGCTACAATCTCATAACAAGTAGTTTTGAGCTTTTAGATCACTGAATCGGTCAACCATTTGCTGATAATGAGCTGTAATCTCATAACAAGTCATTCTGAGATTCTAGATCACTGAATTGGTCAACTGTTTGCTGGTAATGAGCTACAATCTCGTAACAAGCCATTCTAAGGTTCCACATCGCTTAATCAGTCAACTATTTGGTGATAATGAGGTACAATCTCATAACAAGCCATTCTGAGGTTGTAGATCACCAAATCGGTCAACTATTTGTTGATAATGAGATAGAATCTCATAACAAGTAGTTCTGAGCTTCCAGATCACTGAGTCGGTCCATCGTTTGCTAATAATGAGCTGTAATCTCATAACAAGTCATTCTGAGATTCTAGATTGCCAAATTAGTCAACTGTTCACTGATAATGAGCTATAATCTCATAACAAGCCATTCTAAGGTTCTAGATCACTGAATCGGTAAAATGTTTGTTGATAATGAGCTAAAATCTAATAACAAGCCGTTCTGAGGTTCTAGATCTCTGAATCAGTCAATCATTTGCTTATAATGAGCTATAATCTTATAACAAGCAGTTGTGACCTTCTAGATCACCAAATTGGTCAACCATTTACTGATAATGAGCTGTAATCTCATAAGTCATTCTAAGATTATAGATTGCTGAATGTGTCAACCGTTTGCTGATAATGAGCTACAATCTTGTAAGAAACCATTCTAAGATTCTAGATCACTGAATTGGTTAATCGTTTGCTGATAATGAGCTAAAATCTTGTAATAAGCCATTCCGAGGTTGTAGATGGTAGAATCGGTCAACCATTTACTGATAATGAGCTAGAACCTCATAACAAGCAGTTGTAAGCTTCTAGATCACTGAATCAGTCAACCATTTGTTGACAATGAGTTGTAATCGCATAACAAGTCATTCTGAGATTCTAGATTGTCGAATCGGTCAACTGTTCCCTGATAATGATCTACAATCTTGTAACAAGCCATTCTAATGTTATAGATTGTTGAATCGATCAACCATTTGCTGATATTGAGCTACAATCTTGTAACAAGCCATTCTAAGGTTCTAGATCACCGAATCGGTCAATCGTTTGGTGATAATGAGCTAGAATCTCATAACAAGTAGTTGTGATCTTCTAGGATCACTGAATTGGTCAACCATTTGCTAACAATGAGCTGTAATCTCATAACAAGTCATTCTGAGATTCTAGTCATCGAATCGGTCAACTGTTCACTGGTAATGAGCTACAATCTTGTAACAAGCCATTCTAAGGTTTGACATCACTTAATGGGTCAACCGTTTGCTGAGGAAAAGCTACAATCTCATAACAAGATGTTCTGAGGTTGTAGATAGCCAAATCAGTCAACTATTTATTGATAATGAGCTAGAATCTCATAACAAGCAGTTTTGAGCTTCTAGATCGCCGAATCGGTCCACCATTTGCTGACAATGAGCGATAATCTCATAACAAGTCATTCTAAGATTCTAGATTGCCAAATCGGTCAACTGTTCGCTGATAATGAGCTACAATATCATAACAATCCATTCTAAGGTTCTAGATCACTGAATCGGTCAATCATTTGCTGATAATGAGCTATAATCTTGTAACAAGTCATTCTGAGGTTCTAGATTGCCGAATCGGTCAACTGTTTGCTGATAATGAGCTAAAATCTCATAACAAGTAGTTGTGAGCTTCTAGATCGCCGAATCGGTCAATCATTTGCTGACAATGAGTTGTAATCTCATAGCAAGTCATTCTAAGATTCTAGATTGCCAAATCGGTCAACCGTTCACTGATAATGAGCTACAATCTCGTAACAAGCCATTCTAAGGTTGTAGATCGCTAAATCGGTCAACCATTTGCTAATAATGAGATATAATCTCATAACAAGTTGTTCTGAGGTTCTAGATCCCCGAGTTGGTCAACTGTTTGCTGATAATGAGCTAGAATCTCATAACAAGTTATTTTGACATTCTAGACTGCCAAATCGGTCAACCAATCGCTAATAATGAGCTACAATCTCGTAACAAGCCATTCTAAGGTTCTAGATTATTGAATTAGTCAACCGTTTGCTGATAATGAGCTACAATCTCATAACAAGCCAATTTGAGGTTCTAGATCACCGAATCGGTCAATCATTTGCTGATAATGAGCTAGAATCTCATAACAAGTAGTTGTGAGCTTCCAAATTGCCGAATTGGTCAACCATTTGCTAACAATGAGTTGTAATCTCATAACAAGTCATTCTGAGATTCTAGATTGCCAATTCGGTCAACCACTCGCTGATAATGAGCTACAATCTCATAACAAGCCATTCTAAGGTTCCACATCACTGAATCGGTCAACCATTTAATGATAATGAGCTACAATCTTGTAACAAGCCATTATGAGGTTCTAGATCATCGAATCGGTCAACCATTTGCTGATAATACATTAGAATATCATAACAAGTAGTTGTGAGCTTCCAAATCACCAAATTGTTCAACCATTTACTGATAATGAGTTGTAATGTTATAATAAGTCATTCTGAGATTCTATATCGCCGAATCGGTTAACCGTTTGCTAATAATGAGCTACAATCTCATAACAAGGTATCCTAAAGTTCAAGATCGCTGAATCGGTCAACCGTTTGCTGATAATGAGCTACAATCATGTAACAAGCCATTCTAAGGTTCTAGATCACTGAATCAGTCAACTGTTTGCTGATAATGAGCTAGAATCTCATAACAAGCAGTTGTGAGCTTCTAGATCATTGAATCTATCAAAAGTTTGCTGACAATGAGCTATAATCTCATAACAAGTCATTCTGAGATTCTAGATTGCCGAATCGGTCAACCATTCACTGATAATGAGCTATAATCTCATAACAAGCCATTCTAAGGTTCCAAATCACTGAATTAGTCAACCATTTGTTAATAATGAGCTACAATCTCGTAACAAGCCATTCTGATGTTTAGATCACTCAATCGGTCAACTGTTTGTTGATAATGAGCTAGAATCTCATAACAAGTAGTTTTTAGCTTCCAGATCACCGAATCGGTCAATCGTTTGCTGATAATGAGCTGTAATATCATAACAAGACATTCTGACATTCTAGATTACCGAATCGGTCAACTGTTTGCTGGTAATGAGCTACAATGTTGTAACAAGCCATTCTAAGGTTCCACATCACTGAATCGGTCAACCGTTTGCTGATAATGAGCTACAATTTTGTAACAAGCCGTTCTAAGGTTCTAGATTACCCAATCAATCAACTATTTTCTGATAATGAGCTAGAATCTCGTAACAAGCCATTCTAAGGTTCTAGATCACTAAATTAGTCAACCAATTGTTTATAATGAGCTACAATCTCGTAACAAGCCATTTTGAGGTTCTAGATCACAGAATCGGTCAACTTATATAGTTTGAAAATGGAAACACTTCCATTTTGGACTTTTTTAGCCTTTCGAGTAAGGGGTTTGGGGTCATCACAAGTTCCTTGACTGGGTTCCTGATCTTGACATGGCTTCCCCCCTAATATGCTCTTCTTTTCACCACTTTCTAGCCTGATCTCTGCATTCTGAATGACAGACCTGTGATTCTGGGAACCAGGGACAGGGTCGACCTTTCTAGGACAGGGTTGACCTCAGCCCTAACCTAGGACAGGGTTGACCTTTGCCCTGACCTAGTTCAGGGTCGACCTTAGCCCTGTCCTAGGGTTCAAATCCTGGGGTGCTGCAGTCTTGGATGTCGGTCTTTGCGAAGAAAGTTTTTCCCACTTTCGGGTCGGCTGTTTTGGGCTCCGAAGCATGGATTCCTAAATTGCATTTAATATAGGTCCTCTCCTAGGGGTAAAGGCTTAAATGGGAATTTAATTATCCTATGTCGACCTCCTTAGAAGATTGTGCTCTAGTTTCATATAAAAGGGAGCTTTCTCCTCTCATTTTCTCTAAGCATCATTAAGCAATTGAGAAGGATTTTCAAGTGCAATTCAAGCAACCTAAGGAGAAATATTTCAAGCAAGCATCCATCCATTCTCAAGCATTCAGACATCCATTTTTATGAAGGAGATCCATTAGAGGCCATTAAAGGATTCAAGCTACATAGTGCCCTTTTGATGATCTCTCCATCCACCTTCTTCCAAGCCTCTTCCAAATTCAACAACCCATTCAAGACTTGGTGTTGGAGATCTACAAGCGATTGATTGAAGACATCCTACCATTCTACATTCCATATTTTGAAGCATACTTGTGGATTCACGGATTCAAATCTGCCACAAGGACTTTACAAGCAAGGTGTATTTGAGTTTTTACTTTGTTATCTTTATGCAATTTCAATTATACATTAAGGTTAATTCAAAAACCGGGGTTTGACCAAGGAAAAACCCCTCCCCCACAAAAAACAAACCTTTCTTTTTGTAGGTACAGGTGCAGGACTGTAGATCTGAGACCAGATCTGGATACCCTTTTCAGTTTTCTTTTGGACAACGCAAATAGGGACACTTTCAGATCTGTGCAGGACAGGGTTGGCAAAAGTGGTACAGGGTCGACCTTTTTCATAAGATGACATCAGAATGGAAAAAGATTTCTGGGTTTTGTTGGTCTCTACACTCTGGTTCAGGATCAAGTGTCAGATTTTCTAGAAACAGTCTACAAACCTCAGAAAATAGCACTCTTTAATCTATAATCTTGTAAGGTTAATTCTTGTTCCTATCCCTTTTCAATTATTGTCATTAATAATATTTAATCAATCAATTTACAGAATTTAATATCCCCTTTCTTGTTCTCTTTCCAAATAGTTGATTCACTTGTGCATTGACCCTTCTTCTTGGGTTGATCAAATTGGATCTCCTATTTGTGTATTTGAGGGTGAAAGAAAGGAGCATCTTATCTTCCCCTAAACACAATTGTAATCAACACAATTCAATTAAACGTAAAGTACAGTTAAGGGAATACAACACATCTTAAACATTCAAATCCAAATCCATAACAATATCAAATCCCTTTTCCTTCTTTACATTTTGGTGAACCCACAATAGACAACTCCTTTTTTGGTGTTAGATTTGCATTTTATGTTAGATCTTACATATATATTTCTTTTATGCTCTTGCATTTATATTTCAAAAATAAAAATCATAAACTTCTTTAAAAAAATACAAAAACATTTACATTTTTCATGTTCTTACATTTCATTTGAATGCATTTGGATATATCTAGATCTATTTTCTATGCATTTATTTATTCGTTATCATGTTGCACAAGTTGTTTCAAGTGTTTTCCAAACATCCTTCTATAAATTTTGGGATTAAA